>VDFB02351826.1:50919-68329 GCA_007258455.2 Sequoia sempervirens
AATTAAATAAATTTGTTAATTTGTTTAATTACCCTTATCCATTTATTTTTCCTGATTATTAAATAAATAAATTTTATTTATTTATTCAATATGTCACTAATTTCCATAATTAAATGAATTTATGAATTTATTTAATTATCAGTCATAATTCTCTAAAATTAAATAATTATCTTTAATTATTTAATTACTCAATTTAACATTTCCATCATTTTAAATCAATTTATTATTTAAAATGATTTCATTTTATTAACTGTCACTTCATTTTAGTAAATAATCTGAAAAATATTATTTATTATCTGACAAAATCCATATTTTGAGTTGGTTTAATTCAAATTGGTAGCTTTCTTCCAAAAATCAAATAAAGTGAGGAGATTCCTGATTTTTCAAATTTGCTTTTCAGTCTACCTCTTATCTTCTTGATTTTTCAAAATCTCATAAGTCAAGTAGTCTTTATCTTCTTGATTTTTGAAAATCTTTATTTTCCTAATTAATTATCTCATCTTTTCTCCACCATCGATTCGATTCTCTCATATGACATCTTGACCACTTGTCTAAGGATTTTTCCCTAACCCTTATTAGGGATTATCAAATTAAATCTCGTCCTCTGATTTTAGGTTTCTATCAAGAGTCGATCTTGTTCGTCCATTCAAAATTACATTTTCTATAAAATGTCAATTTTGCTCATAATTTAGGGACCACTTCATTATTATAGGCATTATAGTCATTTATCATTTGTTATAGTCATTTATCATTGGCATAGGAATAGGCATAGTTTTACTCAAATCCTTCAAAACTTGCATAGGACAATGTCATAGTCAAATTGCTCACACACTCGATCTGAGGGCATCAATCACATGCTACAAGCTAGAAGGTGTTATCGAGGTGAACCATGGAAGCTTCAACGAATATCTGGTATAATCGTTCTTATTATTTGTTTTCATTGTGCTTCATAACTTCTTTGGGTTTATATTATTGATCTAATCATTACAAACCTAAATCCTAAAATTTAACCCATTGATACATTTGGTGAACCCAACGTGAAGACGACTCTATTTTTTGTTATTATTTTTGTACGGTTTTCGTGTTCTTCTATCGCTTTTGTAGGTGCCAGTAACAAGTGACAAATTCATTTTTTAAATCATGACGATCCGATGCATCATGATGTACCTACGTAATCACCACCAAGCAATTGCTCTTAACGTACAATTCAAGTCCTAAGAGCCAGATTTGCAAATATGGGGAGTGACGATTCACTGCTGTGACGCAATTGTAATTTTCTTCTCATTTATATCTTGAAGCTCATGTGTTTTTTTTTTCTCTGTTCTTTTTGTTTTCTTTAGCATTCTGGTTTTATTTTTTGCACTCTTCCTAGTATAGGTTTGTGTTACTAATCATAGTTCACATCATGTGGCGGTTACTTGTCATGGGTCCAAGATTGGTGGATGAAACTACTAACTTGTGGTTTTGCAGCTCCATTAGTTGAAGAATCATTTCTCAAGCAACGTGTTTGTGATTTCTAGTGTAGAAAAAACTTCCTTTGGTGCATTAAAATGAATGTGTGCTTGATTTTGTCTAACTGTTCTTAAAGGTGGTAGGTGATTATGCTCTCACCTTGTGAAAACTAGGTGATCAGAAAACCAAACCCACATTTTTTTTGTCAGCCTCATGATTGAGTAATTGAAGTATCCTCTCCCCTTGCCCTTTTGGGTGATCCCAGGTGTAAGAGAAATGGTTACTAACTCTAGAACTTGGGCCTGTTCTAGTGGAAAAAAGTACTCACCCTAGGACGACTCAGACCGGTAGCACCCTGACACTGAGGGACTTCCAGCCGATATATAAAAGTGGACACAAAATTATTTGGCTTTGAAGGTGGCAACACCTAGTGAAGTAGGAAATAAGTTTGGTGAAGTTGTTTAATGAGGAAAGGAGTGTTGTATCCAAGGATTTTGAATTTCAAAATTTGGTTGAGTGTCTAAGCTTGATGTAGATGGTTGATATGGCATGATCTGAGATAGTCAACAGTTTATGAGTCATGGAACCTCTACGATATTTATGATATTATAAGGGATAATGCATTAATGCTTCGCATACATAGGATTAGTCCCTTAATTATTTAAAACCTAAGACTTGTTATCATATATATGAATATTTATTTAAACCTTTGCAATTCTTGAAATTAATTAGTCCTTGAAAATTTGTGGTGTGTAGGTTTATTCATCCATCAAGAGGTGCTTATGGAATCATCCCAAAGAGGTCCTTAGTTTAGTCCTGATTGAAATATTCGTACATAAGAATCTATGCCAAGCCTATCTACAGCTGGGGAAATTTTCTACAAGACATGTGAAGTTGATTTCATCATCCAATAAGAATTCTCATTAATGTCAAGTTGGTAGAATATTATTTTCTTATTGCTCAAGATTGTAACTAGATGGATTTCATTGGATAATAATAATGTACCACATTTTCCAAAACCCTAATTTAATAGCTTGATGATTCTAGAAGAGAAATTGCAGCCATTTGATGAATTAAATCCTGGCCATTGGTTCAAAATGTAATTTTCTATAAAAGGCTAGTGCCTTCTCATTTGTAAGGGGTTAGATTTTAGAAGTTAGAAGTTGTAGGAAGCCAAAATTGGATAAGTTAGGAGTTAGATTATGCAAGTCAATAGTTGTAGGAGAGGAGAGAAACTAGAAATTGTTATGTAATATTAGAGAAGTTAATGCAATTGGATTGTTGATTTTGCAAGCTTTGTGCTACACTTTGACAGTTTATGGTTTCTTGTTCTTGATTCTCAAATGTTAGATGTTAGACTTCAACTCTTTTGCAATGATGGTGAAATTCTAATGACGTTGATTGATCTCTAGTCCATACTTTTAGCAATTTGCTAATTGTAAGTTGTGTAAAGTGTCTGGGCCTCATTTTTTGCTTAGTTCAACTGTGAATGCTTGTTTACATTGCACCAGTTATTGAGTGTGTGGATGAATGTTCATAGTATAAAAATATCCAGTTTCCTTAGAAGATTGCACCATTTCTGTAAAGTTGTGGGTTTTTCCTTGATCAAGAAGAGAGTGGTTTTATTGGGGATATGTCCATCTGCAACATTCATCATTGTTGTGATTGATCTTAGGTGCTAGTCTTAAAATCTCTATGAACCATTTCTCTCTTTTGATATTTCTTTGAAACCTATGTTAGTTTTAGGATTGAAAGCACCACCATATTGTTACATCTGATGAAAGTACACTTCCAACATTGTCCATTTGTAAGGCCCCTTGTGATTACCAACATTTTCAAATATTATTTGAGTTGTTTATGCATTGTCAAGATCTGACATTAGAGACCTTAGGGTTATCTCTTGAGGCTTGCTAATATAGATTTAACTTTCAAGAGAGATAGGATACTTGTATTCTATCTGAGTTGTTGTTGTGCCAAAAAAACCATCAACATGTTCTAGAATCAATTACTTGTGCTCTTAGATAGAACTAGGCTTTACTGGTTAAACCCTAGGTTCAATAGTCTTAGGATCAAGCAGAATTTACATTTCATTGTTGACTGTGTATTGATGATTGTAGGTTGCATGAGTTGTAACTTAAGCCTTTGAACTCATTGGGAAATCGACCCCAAATTACCTAGCCTTCTGGTCATCAATTTGTGTATGCTCATAACGAAGATCGATGGTGGTGATCAAGGCAGAAAGACATATTGAGGTGACTACATCATATCAGTGGGAGCTACTTTGAATTCCCTTCGACATAGTAATGAAGCTTGATCAATGGTGGAGATCAAACCTTGTTCACCAGACTATGATCAAAGTTGCAAGGTATATCAAAGAGACAACACAACATTAGAGTGAGTAATTATAAGTCTCTTCGACACAATGATGGTGACATAAGAAGCTAGTGGAAGATGATGCAAGAGATTGATAGGTGGCATTAGCCCACTAGCCCATGAAGATTTTGTGGGCCCATGATTTTAGCTAGAAATATAGTGGGAAATAGTAGAGATTGAATAACATTGATTGAGTTTGATCAGATGGTGTAGATGCGAAGGCACCTCATCGGGGAGAAGGATGAATATCAATAATACCAAAATGTTAGTCCCTTCAAAAATTTGAAGGTGGCACCCAATAGGAAGGTGATAAAGGTGGATGGTGACGTGCAGATAGGTGGTGCCTAGTGGTTGAATGATAGACCAATTCACATCATTATTGTCAATTGTGTGGTGATGATGTGGACACCAGATAAGTAAAGATCAATGATACAAATTTGAAGAAGGTTTATCCAATAGTTGTGCCTTAAATTTTCCAAGGTTAACAACATAGTGAATGGAATTAATTGGTATAACTACACCAATTACCAACATAATTGAAGATCTGATTTATAGGATGGTGGCACAAATTATTGAGACAACAAAGATTGAGATAATCGAATAAACAAAGTAATAAATTAAATGTATATCTGATCCTAGGGTTTTGTAGACTGATATTCTTAGAAAATTCTCTATATCCAAATTTAATGTGGATGTGGCTTGATACAGGGGTTGTGTGATGAATAATATACTAGTAAACCCTAACTAATATCTTGTAAGTGGATGAGAATCTCAAGGCAATCACTGTTGGTCGATAAAAGAGATACAAAGTATGATATCAATTTTTGACTAAGGGTGGAAGTGTGATGAGAGATTGGTGTTGCAGCAGAAATAGTGCATATGTTGTAGAGTAAAGTGAGCTTTTGTAGGTGGACCCAATATGCACTAACTGAGAAGAGGAAAAGAAAATAAGAAGAAGAGGGGTGCAAAACATGTGCAGTTGCAAATAGGTTGCAACATAGAATTGTAATCAAATTGTAATAATCTAAATTTAAAGTCTAATTAGTGAGTGTCATTAGATATCGGGGTAGGTTCTCAAATTAGGGAGTGGCTTCTCCCTTGGAGTGGGTGCTCCTAAAACTAGGGGATTGTTGTTTCCTTAGGGTTGGTGCCCTTAAAGCATTATAACTGAATATTAGATTATGAGGCTATATTAGGATAGTAGCTCCTAGCAACATTTCTCACTATGGTTTTTCCCATATTAGGTTTTCCATGTACATCTTGTGTTATGTGATGCTTGTGTGTGTGTATGTTCATGTATTTACATGTTAAGTCCCAATCTGCATATTAAGGGTTTAAAGAATTTATCTGCACAAAGTGTTTAAGGGTTAAAATTTTAAAGCTACTAATTCACCCCCCTCTCAGTAGATTGTTGTGTTCCAACAATTGGTATTAGAGCCCTAGGTTCCCTAGGTGAAGCTTAATCAACTCAGGTAGATTCTAGTAGTGTGAACACTATGGACTATTAGGAAGGTTCTTCCACAAATAAAATGCCTATGTTTGATGGAAGGGATTATGCTTTTTGGTGCCATGAAATGGAGACATATTTGGGATCTCTAGGATTTGATGTTTGGATGTCTATCAAGAACAACTATGTTCCTCCTCCCACTCCTCCCACTGGTGCTACAAGGAAGAAGGACTATGAGAATAATGAAAGAGCAAGGCATGCCATTATCCATAGTTTTCCTAGATATGTGTGTGGCAATATTATGCATTGTAGGACTGCACATGTTGTCTGGGATAAGTGAAAAAAATATCTTTGAAGGAGATGACAAGGTAAAGTTGGAAAAACTATAAGTGTTGAGAGCTATATTTGAAGGCCTGAAGATGACTGAAGATGAGAATATTGCATACTATCTTCTGAAATTTGAAGATGTACTAAACTCTATTAGAGGATACAAAGAAGAGGTTAAATAAAATGTCACTGTACAAAAAGTTATAAGTTCAATGACAAAAAAATATGACCCCCAGATCTCAATAATAGAGGAGGGAAGAGAAATAGAAAAACTCACTCTTGATGATTTGCATGGAATATTCACTGCATATAAAATGAGGATGGGAGATGTTAAGCCTTCTAGGAGAGAAAATGCATTCAAGATTGTAAAAAAGGAAAAGGATGAAGCACATAAGAAAGATAAGGCTATAGACATTGCATCTAAACAAGGAAATATTGATGATGAAGAGGCAAACTTCATTAGAAGATTAAGGAGAAGATTTGGCAAGTACAAAGGTAAGTTACCCTTCAAATTCTTTGATTCTGGTAAAATACGAAATTTTGCTTCTAAGTACCCCTACAAAAAGGATAACCCTGAACAAGAAGAAGATCATAAGATGAAGAAAACCTGTTACCCTAAAAAGAAGAGTTTTGGAAAGAAAAAGAAGATCTTGTATATTCAAGAATAAATTAACCCATCTAATGCTAATGATAGTTTAGATGATGAACTTGACCATGCTCTTGTAATGGAAGAAGAAAAGAAAGAATTTATCTTCATGGTCAAAGACTTGATGAAGTATAAGCATAGTATGGGTAAGAATCTTGGTGAAAAAGAAGTTGAAATAGATCTAGAAGGAGAACTCATTTCTACCTTAGAAGATCTTGACATTCTAAGAGATGAAGTTGAAAGATTGAAAAAAGAGAATAATAATCTAACTAAAGAGCTTGAGGAATTTAATTAGATGGTAGTAAGTCTGAAACTTCAAATGGAGGAAGCCAAAAGAATGGAAGAAGTGATGAAATCCAAATTAGGATCTGAAATAGACATATACATGAAGCTAGAGGAAAAAGTAGTTACCTTAAGAAAAGATTTGGAGATAGCCAAGGAGTAGTTTGAAAGAGGGTTAAAGCTGAAGGGAGGATTAGAGATCCTTGATGAATTATTGAGCACACAAAAACATTTCAACAAGGATAACTCAGGTTTAGGGTTGGAGAAAGGAAAGAGTTCCTTCATCAATGAGTTTGTAAGACTTTATGAAAGATTTAGAGCAGAAGAAAAGTGAAGTTCAAGTGGTGAGAAACCTTATAAGGAAGGTGTTGGAGAAGAGAAGTATGCTAAGATGAAGAAAATAAGTCAATGGAAGACAAGAAGAATAACCAATCAGTCCCTGATCAACAAAGGAAGAAGCATAACATGACAAGAATGGATGTTGAATGATTTACAAGAGTGCATGATCCAAGAAGGCCAAGATAAAGAAGACCACCTCATCCAACTCAAGGAAATTCTATGAATAGGTATTCATCATACTTTAATGGATATTGTTATACATGTAATTAGTTTGGTCATATGGCTATAGAATGTAGAATCATTCCTAAAAGGAGTATAAATTTTTTAAGAAAAAATCCATTTAATCCCTTCGTTGATATGAATGTAATCTGTTACAACTCCAACAATTTTGGTCATGTAGCTAGAAACTATAGAAAAAAGTTTATAAGACCAAATGTTTAGTCTAGGAAGAAGAAAAACACACCCAAAATGGAAAAGGAATCTAAGGTTCCTAAGGAAGAGGGAGAGAAGATATAAAAGAAACCTAAGAAGGAGTGGAAGGAAAAGTAAAAAATTTCCACTCAATCTATGGTTTCCCAAATAGCATTGCATGAAAAGAAACAATTTTTTTGGGTAATTGATTATGGATGCTCCAAGCACATGACTGGAGACAAGAAAAAATTTATAGAACTCAAGAAGCGTAAAGAGGATCAATCAGCCTAGGTGATAATACTACAATGAAGATTTGAGGTAAATGAATCTTGGGCATAGATGGAAAGAATAAGACAAAAAATGTCCTTTATGTTGAAGGTTTGAAACATAACCTTCTTAGTGTCAATCAGATGTGTGACCATGGCTACAAGATTATGTTTAATTTAGAAGGATACAAGATAAGAAAGAATGGTAAGACAATTGCACAAGGAGTATAGACTAACAACAATCTATATAACCTATGTGAGGTAAAAGGAAAAAATTGTCTAATAAGCCAAGCAGATGAGAGTTGCTTGTGGCATAGAAGATTAGAGCATGTAAAATTTGATAATTTGGAAAAGATAAGATTAGAAGGACTGGTTAGAAGCATTCCTAAGTTAATGAATCCTACAAGCACTACTTGCAAAGGATGCCAACAAGGAAAGAAAACAAGGTTTAAGTTTCCAACAAAGGATTATTCAACCAAAAAACCCTTGAAAATAGTTCATACTGATTAGTGTGGTCCCACAAGGACAAGAGGATTACAAGGTGAGAGATATTTTATGCTACTAATTGGTTATTATACTAGAATGGCATGGGTAACCTTTCTAAAGGAGAAGGTTGAAGCATTTGAGAAGTTTAAGATATTCAAGAAGCTTGTTGAGAAGGAAACTAATAGGAGAATCAAGTGTTTAAGATAAGACAGAGGAGGAGAATTCACATCAAGTGAATTTAGTAAGTATTATGAAGACCATGTAATCAATAGGCAATAATTTGCACCAAAAACTCCACAACAGAATGGAGTGGTTGAAAGAAGGAACCAAATAGTTAAAGATATTGATAGAGAAATGTTGAGTGAGGCCAAGTTGAAATTTTTTTTTGGAAAGAAGCATTTCACACTGCATTGTACATTCAGAACAAAGATCTTCTAAGACCAAACAGTGGCAAGGCTCCATATGAACTTTGGTATGGTAAATCTGCATCTCTCAAGAATTTCAAGGTGTTTGGTAGCATATGCTACATAAAGAGAGAAGATGAAAAATTATGAAGCTTTGACTCTAGATGTGATGAAGGGATATTCTTAGGATAGTCAACACAAAGCAAAGCTTATAACTTTTATAACAAGAGGCTGCACAAGATTGTAGAAAGTGTCAATGTCAAGGTTGACTAAGATATTAATCTAGTTAAGCCTAGCAAAAACAACTTTGAAATTGAATCAGAAGATGAAGAAGAAGGTGATGTAAATGAAGGAAACAAGGATGAAGAATGTGAAAAAGAGGTTGAACGAGCACCTGCAAAGTATGTGTAGAAAAATCATCCAACATATCAAATAATTGGTTACAAAAATGGAGTTTATACCAAGATAAGACTTACAAAGAATAAGGAACAAGTAATTTTTTCTCTCCCATCTCTAATTGAACCAGAGAGATTTACTAAAGCTATCAAGTATGAGAGCTAGATAAAAGCCATGGAGGAAGAGCTAAATTAGATTGAAAAGAAAAACATGGGAATTGGTTCCTAGATCCCTAAGAAAAAATCTCACTGTCACTAAATGGGTGTTTAGAAACAAGCTGAATGAAAATAGAGTTATGATAAGGAATAAAGCAATATTGGTGTGTAAAGGGTATGTGCAAGCTGAAGGAATTGAGTATGAAGAAAAATTTGCAATTATGGCAAGATTAGAATCAATTAGAATGTTTCTTGCATTTTTAGTGTATAAAGGATTTAAAGTGTATCAGATGGATGTGAAATTTGCATTTCTAAATGGAAATCTTGATGAGGAAGTCTACATTGAACAACCAGAAGATTTTTAGCTATCAGAGGAAGAGGATTATGTTTTCAGATTGAGGAAGGTGTTGTATGGTTTTAAGCAAGAACAAAGAGCATGGTATTATAGATTAGACCAATATCTTTAGCAACAAGGATTCAAGAAAGGATTTGTAGATAGAAATATGTACTTTAACTCAAAAGATGAGCACATGATCATTATTTTTGTATATGTAGATGACATCATATTCAAAGGTAGCAATGATAAAATGTGTACAATATTTTCTACAAACATGCAAGATGAATTTAAAATTTTAATGTTTGGAGAGTTTTTATTTTTCCTTGGTTTACAAATAGCACAAACAAAAAATGGGATATTTATATCTCAAACAATGTATGCTAAGGAAATGCTCAATAATTTTGGTATGGAGGATAGCAGACCCGTTAGTACCCCCATGATAACTAGTTGTAAATTAAGAAAATCAGATGAATCACTAAATGCAAATCAAACTATGTACAAACCAATGATGGAAGTTTACTATGCTTGACTGCATCAAGACCAGATATTATACAAGCAATGTGTATGGTAGAAATATTTCAGGTTGCACCAAAGGATTCTCATGTCAACATAGTGAAAATAATATTTAGATACATCAAAATTATTGTTGATTATGGGTTGTGGTATCCCAAGAGCAAGAATTTTTCTTTCATAGCATATACAGATGCTGATTTGGTTGGATGTGTCGATGATAGAAAAGCACAAGTGGTGGAGCATTCTTTTTGGGAGACAAGTTGGTTTCCTAGATGAGCAAGAAGTAATAATTAGTCACTCTTTCCAAAGTAGAAGCAAAGCATGTAGTAGTAACATGTACTCAATTCCTATGGATGAAGCAGACACTTAAGGAGATTAAGGTAGAGTACAATGAACCTATCTCTATTCTTTGTGATAATTCAAGTGCAATAAATATCTCAAATAATCCAATTATACACTCTAGAACAAAGCACATATCCATAAAGTATCACTTCATTAGTGAGAATTTTTCAAATAAAGAGTTCAACATGGAATATGTTCCCACCAAAGAATAAGTGGTTGACATTTTCACCAAGCCTCTTCCAAAGGATCAATTTGAATATCTAAGCTAGAATTTTGGAGTAATTTCTCCAACATCATATCACCAAATATTAGTGATAGGGAATGAATCCAAGGGGAGCTTCATTGGTTCTTAATTTTTCCCTAGAAAATTAATGATAGATCAAGTTGGGAAAAAATTATTTTACAAATTTCTAACAACTAGATGGTTTCTGATTCAAGGATCCCCACTTTCTCTTTGAATTTCTTGTCAAAGGGGGGGTATGTTTTTATGGGGAATGTTCCCTTTTCCATTGATGTCAAAGGGGGAGAAATTTGTGCAAAGTCTCAAGAAGTTGAGCTTAGATATTATCATACCATTGATAGGTTGAGCATCTAGTTTTTCCATTAATGAAAAAGGGGTAGATTGTTGAAATATTGTTTTCATTGATGTAAAAATGGGATATCATGCAAGGAATAATATTTGCATGATGATAGAGGATGACTATGAGAGATGTGGATCTAGTTCTGGAAGTGTGTGAGCAGTTGTAAATGCAAAGGAGCACATTTTGTAGATGTTGCAATGTTGCTAAAATGTTGCAACAATGTCATGAAAAGTTGACACATAGTTGCAAGAGGGTCTTCTAGATGACAAGGGTGAAATCAGAGTCCATATTCGATGTGGGTTTTTGAGAGCATTCCAAATATATTCTTTGCAAGATCAGAAGGTGTCAAATGTGTTTTACAATCAATTACTTGTGCTCTCAGACAAAATTAGGGTTTACTGGTTAAACTCTAGGTCCAATAGTCTTGGTGCTCAAGTATAATTTGTATTTCATCATTGACTATGTATCAATAGTTATAGGTTTCATAAGTTGTAACTTATTCCTTTGAACTCATTGGGCAACTCACATCCAATTACCTAGCCTTCTAGTTGTCGATGTGTGTATTCTCATGACAAAGATCGACTATGGTCATCAAGGTAGAAAGATATATCAAGGTGAGTACATCATATCAGTTGGAGCTACTTTGAAGTCCCTTTGACATAGAAATGAAGCTTGATCAATGATGGAGATCAAACCTTTTTGATCGAATGATGATCAAAGCTACAAGGTGTATTGAAGAGACAACACCACATCAGAGTGAGTAATTTTAAGTCTCTTCAATACAACAATGGTGGCATAAGGAGCTAGTTTAAGATGACACAATATATTGATAGGTGGAATTAGCTTGCCAACCTATGAATATTTTTTGGGTCCATGCTTTCACCTAGCGATATAGTAGGTAACAGTAGAGATTAAATGGTGTTGATCAAGGTTGATTGGATGGTGTGTTGGTTGTTTTCTAAGAACCAAGATTATCTTCAAGGAAGCCTATGAAATTGCCAGTTCTAGTCCTTAGTAGCCTGAAAGGATTGGCCAAAAAACAAGTGAAAGTAGGAGTTCTTTCCTCATACACTTTAGGCTTTGCAAGAACTGGGAGGGTGATCCCACAATGTACCTAAAAACTTATACACTCAATAACCAGATACATTGCAAACAACAAATAAATTTTCATATAACAGCTCAATAAATGGAACATTCTAAGAAGTTGGCTACTCCTTGACAACACTCAATATTTAGAGCATGAGACTGGAAGAACTTAACATAAAAAAGTAACAATTGTAGTTCATTTAAAATTTTGTTTATAAATTTGATTTTTTTATTGAACAACCAAGAATATTTATCTTGCACACAACTGAGATTGGTGCCTTACCCTAGGAATGGATTCAATCTCAACACAAACATAGTTGGATAATATAATAACACATAGAATCATAAATATTTGACAAAATTGAATTACAACATCACAAAATTGTATCCCAAACCATAACTTCTTATAAAGATCCTTGTACTTGAATTACATGAACCTATAGCTTCACTTGAGCAATCTAATTAATTCCTTGAATTAAAACAAAGATGAAAGTCATACATCATTGAAACACAATGATACCAATAAAAAAACCCTTGATCATTTTATTCATAGCTCAAATAATGAATACACTAGGAGAGAAATGGTCTCAAATTTGCACCATTTTCTATTCAATTTTGTAGTACTATCATTAAAAATTACATATGCATATTGACCAAACTCAAAACCTAAGACAAAACTCTAGAAAATTATTTGTATTCTCATTACAAAAATCTTTGTAGTGAATCAATAACCAACCCATACATATGGACTTGAATTCCTTCTTATAGAAATGAAGGAGAAAACAAGCTTTGGGCCAAAATGTACACATTTCCTATTCCTATTGGATTGTTACAACATATATTCCCTTTTATATTTATATTTGCAATTCAAATGGAGGTAAATATCACATGGGACAAAATTCATTTACATTTATTGATGAAGATTATGTCCCACCTTCTATAAGGCACCTTTTGTTGTTAAGCATTATATCCATGTGCTTTCAAAATTTGCTCCACACACACCAATCTTGAATGTAAGAAAAGAATAAAGTGAAGAAAGAGGAGGAAAAAGTTACCTCCACATTTGCATCCTTGTCAAAAATTTCAAATGGGGGAGAAAATAATATTTTATCCATACGTTATCAAAGGCCTATTCTATATCGGTTCCAAGTCATGTATTTTTCTTCTCCCATCCATTATTCACCATTGTTGTAGACCAAAAGACCAAAGTTGTAGTGATTATCCTATGGTAGTAACTCAATTCTCCAATACATCTAGGTACTTATCATTCCATGACTGAAATTATTCTTATGTGGGCCAATTGAAAGTAATAATACTATTAGCTTTTAACCTGTATGGAGCATGCTTGGTAACAACCTAGTTAGCTTCCTTATCAAATTCTTCTAGAGAAATTCCTGGTTGAGCAAGCATGTCCATGTTTTTCTTTAGCATGCTCATATCTTCTTCTTCACAAATTTTGGTTGTTTACTTTGAAATCACATCCTTAGCCTCCTCCTTCCAATCTTGTAGGGATTTAATCTCACTATCTTCCTTCAAAATGTCAGGAAGGAGACCAAAATTCAATTTATCAAAACCTTTGACCAACTCCCTTATCTTAGCCTCCAAAGGCTCAATCTTTCCCTAGAATTCTTAGATTCCATTGACTAGTCTAAGGGTTGGTTTCAAATTTTTTCAGGCTTATTCACATCATGTTTGCATCGTACATCCATTAGCCTCAAGTCTTGAAGTTTAGGAATTCATTTTTCCATAAGTGGGATGGCTACCTCCTTATCTTTGTCAAAATTCTTTATAGCATCAACCATGGAAGAATAACTAGCATGGATGTTAATTAATCTCTTGGAAAATCCTCTATTTAAATGCTCTAATACTACATCCACAATTTTCAAATTTCTAACAAAAAACATCATATCATGTTGGTCACACTTTTCCTCATATTCCTTCAGCTTTTCAAGTAATTCTTCTTTACTGAGTTCTTTTGCATGTTGTACACCAAATGTTCTTGGATCCACAACTGAAATAGGCATATTCCCCATGTTGTAAGGCACAATTTCCCATGAATAACTTGTGGGATGGATGGGGGTAGATGGTGTTGGATCTTGATATGTAGAAGGAGAAGCAGTATTTGTTTGCATAGGCACACCAAGTTACAAATTTTGCATCTTCTCTTTCAATAATGTCATTTTAGTCTACAACTACATTATTTTTTGCTAGCCTTTACCATATTGAATCAACAAATCATTACACAATTTCCTAAATTTTTCCTTTTTAGTTGTCACTAATTAAATTGCTACCTTTGTAAACTATGCAACATTCACAAAATAAGTAGTAGCTTCAATATCTAAGGTATCAGATACGCTCTTTATAATCAAGCCCCCTTTATAGTCTACAGATGGTTCTACAACTTCTGGCTTTTCAGTGTTCACTAAATTCATATCCTTGTAGTGCAATGGTTTCTTCCTCCTTAGAATTGTATAGAGGCCTATCATACCTCTTTACTATATCAAAGGCTATTGCAGAGGCTAGGTCCCATTTTGGCAATAAAAGAATACCAATTTTTCTCACTAGCTCTCTACCTTCTTGTGTAGTTATTTCTTGCAAAATCTCTTTCATCTCCTTTATGACTTGGGCCTATACAACTACACCAAGAAACTCTAGGTGGAGGCTCCTCTTCTTGGAAATTTTATTAACATACTCATCCTTTCTGGCTCTCCAAGAAAACTCCATGAAGGTAGGGGACTTGAAAAATGATTCATCATCCATGAACTTTGTACAAGCCTCTTCTCTAAGATCATCTTTGTTATTCATTCCTATGAGGTCCACTTTTCTCAATCTAAGTCCCAATTGTTGAGGTAGTACCATCTCCCTAGGGGGAGAAGGCATACCTTGTTGTATCTCCTCTTCTATGATCCATATTTCATCATTAGAATGTTCATCATAATCCATTAGGCCACTTGATTCAACCTTTTGTCTTTTGGGAGGTGGCTGCCTTGGTGGTGATGATTGCCTTGGAGGTGAATCAACATCCACAATCATAGGAATAGTTGACCTAGGATGAGATGGTGGTGACATCTGATGCACTGGTGAGGGGATTCTTTGTTCCTCTTCCATTGAGAAGAGGTTGGCAATGCTTTTTTCTTCTCCTTCACCTTGTCTTTCCTCCTCTTGAAGACAATCACTTTATTAGGGGGCTGAGGGGTTGGTCTATCTTCCATCACAGGTATTTCCCCTTCACTTTTTTCCTCTATTTCAATAGCCTTCCCTTTGTCCTGGATTAATATTTCACCTTTCAAATGCCCAACCACTATCTCAAAATTTTGAAAAAAAAATCAATTCTTTTCATTTCATTTGGAATCTCTTCAAGAGAAGTAAACTATGGATCATTTGATCTTATTTCCTTCTCCAATTTATTGAAGGAAATCCACTTCATCTTTCTATCATCTTGTAACTGAAAATCAAAAATATTTCTTGTCACATCTTCTGGGAAATAGAAGTTATGAATGAATTTTGAACTTCTAATCCTTACTTTCAACCATGCCATAAATCCCTCAGGATCATGGTTTCTTTCTCTCACCCTCTTCATCTCAAGAGGATTTAGTATATAATTAATCTTATCCCATCCTCCTTTTAACATTACAAATCCAGAGAAACATGTGTATGCAGGGAAAAAGGTTCCCTTGCACTAAACCTTCAAATGGTTGTTCTCCACATTTCCCAATTGCCACATTACCTCTAGAAAACTAATTCTTTTTGGCACATCCCTTGGCAATATGTGAGGTGAAAAATTTGTTCCATATACTCTCAAGATTGTGTAACTTGGGTAAGGGATCACATTCCCCCAATTGTGATCAATACTAAAATTTGGCCTCCTATCCTTGTGCATCAAAAAGTCATGTAGAGTTGTAAGAATTCTAGGCATGTTAAAAATCAAAACTCTCCTCGGCTTGGAAGCAAACAAACTCTCAAACACCACATAACTAGATTTATTGTCATCCTTATCCAAAATTTAGGTCCAACATTGGATAGGAAGATCCAAATTACCTTCCTTTTTCTCCAATGTCATATCCTTACCAAAATATGTGGCTCCCTTGAACAACAACATGTGCATGAACAAAGAGTACCAGTAAAATCTAACCCCATATTCACCTCTCTTCAATGCAACTAGACCCTCATGAATATTTTCAGCTAGGTATCCTCCACAATCATAGAGTGTGTAGCATGTAGGGTGTTATATAGGTGCATCCATATACATCTCAGTCATTGGCATGCCTATAATTGGGTCATAACCTATAATTTGATAGAAAGAATAGAATTTTCTTTAAAAATAAGAGAAAAAATAGTTGATGTGGAAAGTATCCTTATTTGATGGGCCCAATATTATTTCTCCTTTCACTTTGATAGTTTCCAAATAGTGTTGTAATATAAATACTTTGAAAGTATGTCTCACCTTCTCATATTCTTCCCTAAGTTCCTTTTCATCAATTTTCACCATATCCTCACTCCACTTAGTCAATCTGAAAACCATAGCAATCTTAGCCTTAGTTACTTTCACCATTTCTATGCCATCATATGTCCTTACACTGCTTGTGACTGGGTCATAATTTGTAGCCACTACCTTTAATAAGTCCACATCCATATAGACATTTGGCACTATCAGCTTCCCCATATCCAAATTCCAAGGGTTTCCCATAGGAATGCCACAATTTATATTGCCAAACTAGTAGCTAAACTATACCCATCCAATGTATGGTAGTGTGGCATCCTTAATAGTGCACTATTTTTCAATAAGTCCCAAAATTTTCTTGCCTTGAAACAACAATTGACCTTATGTTTCTCATAAGTTGAGGGTTTTAACTAGTTAGTTAAATCCTAGACTAGAGGTCTTGTTGGAGCTAAAAAATCCACCATGTTTTTCACATGATTTCATTATCATTTTTCATTTCATTTCCATCATAATCCACATGGCCCTTGATATTTCACTATGTTTGGCATAAAAGCATAAAATTTCCCTAATGTATATAGCTCTCAGACCTACCATTGCAAATATAATAAAGCCTTTGAGTCATTATTCTCAGTAATTCCCCTTCCTAAAATGTTACCTCGACAATATAAGACATATCAACATGACAATACCATGTTGGGGGAACTATCATCATAGTATCTCTAATGAACCGATGGAGGCAAACCAAAAAACATACACCATCAGTGAAACAACTTTCTATCGAGCATACTTCTAACACGGTATCCCTGATAGACCAATAGAGCTAACTAAGGTGAATTCATCAGAGTGAGTATTACATATTGGTAGGACATACTTCATTGTCTCCTTGATAGCCTGAGCAAAACATATTGGAGACACTAAAGCATAACAAAGAGATATGACATTGTGTCCCAACAATGGACCGATACATGACATAATGAATACATTTATTAAATCACAAATATGCAGTGGTAACTAATATCAGGGAAACATAAGGCTATGGGGCTGATAGAAAATTTGGTCCCCCTAATACAATGATAAAAAATAAAAATAAAAGAGTATCAGAATGAATGAGGAATGAGGACTATCG
>VDFB02351827.1:0-43767 GCA_007258455.2 Sequoia sempervirens
ACATCCAACATCATTTTTCAACACCTTACTACCTGCAATCTAACATTTAGGTTGAATCAACCAATAAAATATTGAGAAAATATTAAGGAAGATATCAAGTAAACATAATAAAGATTGGCACACATAGTTGACATATGTGTTATGGGCTTATCATACTAGTTTAAGAACATCAACTAGAAACACTCATTATAACCTTGTCTACAATGCTAAAGCTATAATGCCCTTCGAATTAGAATTTCCTTCATTGAGAATTTCTCTCCAAGGAATTATTTATTAAAATATTTATAAGGAAAAATTATTGCATCATCTTGAAATGATTGATTGTAGCATATATTTTTGGCACCCGCTTGCTTTCTAGCACTTCTAGGATTTTTCACCTAAAAGGAGAAAGAAGGGCCAAAATGCTAATGTCTACACTCAAAGTCAATGAAATATGGATGGAATATGGATGTAATATACCTAGATGCAATTTTTTAATGCAAGAAACTAATAATATGGATTGATTATTTATGCAAAGCTTAAGAAATGTAACTTGTTGGAAAATATATTGTGTAATGCAAAAACACCTAGAAATGTGAACAAAACTAAACAAAAATGAACCAAACTAAAAGTGTGCACTTGGAATATGGATGGGGACTAGAAATGGATTCTAGAATGCTGCTAATGGTGAATTTTAGGCCTGGTGGGACTCATTCGCCATTCTGGGTTAATCAGTCCCAGTTCTACAAAACTGTTCTAAAACCTATTTCAGACAAAAGGGTATCAAAAAATGCAGAAAACCAAAAACTAGCATTGGAATGGGACTCATTAACCACCCATGGTGAATGAGTCCACATTTTAATTTTTGAATATTCAAAGGTGGAATCCAAAGCTCTCAATCTGCACTTTGATTCTCTATAGGTTTCTGCTTCTGAAACTCTGATTATCAAACCTCAAAGTGGGATTTTGTTGATATTTTGACTTGATCAATGAAGAGAAGATTTGAAAAACCTTTTAATGAAATATTCAATGAATTCCAATCCTCCAAGAGGTCTAATTATGCAAACAAACAAGACAAGATAGAGAAATGTTGAATGTTAGGGCATGGGGATTTGCCTTGGTCAAACCCCTTTTAGGTAATTAAACCAAAATGATGAAAGAATGAAATGAAACATGCAATAATGGAGTTTATTACCTTTCCATGATGATTGATCTCTAAATTCCACAACAAAAAATGAAGTGTTTTCCCTTGAATGTCTAAAAATTGATATCTTGGAGACTTCAAATGATGAAACCCTAAGTTGCTTGACTTGAGATGGAAGAATGATGGATGAATAATGAAGAATGAATTATGAGATTATGATATTGTAGGAGATGTAAAATGAGGATACAAACACTTACTTATACACAATTGTTCTTTAGCAACCCAATGATACCTCATCATAGGATGACATAAGGTGATTTTAAATAAAAAACCGAGAGAAAATTTGAAATATTTTGAATTTGGAGCCAAGAGGGACTCATTCGCCACCCATGGCGAATGGGTTCCACCTTGGATTTGTAAGTGGCTATTGGCAATTAAGTCACATTTAATGTTGTTTTTTAGGTTTACATTAAAAAATACACCTAATTAAGCCTTATGAGGGCATAAAGGGGTCAAATGAAGCATAATAAAGGTGCAAATAGTGAAATTAAAAGTGTGAATTCTTGTTACAAGACTTTACAACACTTCAAAATAGGGCTTGATAAGTGATGAAAAGGAAATTTTTACGTGAATTGTAATGAAAATAGTCTTGAAAAGTGTAAAAATGCTTTACAACACTTCACAACACCTTCACAAGAAATTGTTTAAAAGCATGTTATTCAATATGCAAGGGTCCAAGACCTAGTTCAGATGCATAAAATGGCTCACAATACTTGAATCAATGCCTCATAAAGTCCATTTTACCATGAATTATTCCTATTTCAAGCAAGAGATACTTTTTTCTACGGTACATTTAGCCCCCACTTTAGTGAGAGGATGAAATTGCTTCAAACTCACACTAAAGTAGATATTCAAGAGAGATCCAAGTGTATAGATGTAGATGAAAGAGAATGAAAAAGATCAAAGGAGGTTGTGCAAGCCCCTAGGATCTATGATCCTAAGTCAAATTATCAAGATACGTAAGCATGCAACAACAAGAAAGAGAAAGATGAAAATGAAGAATATGGATCACGCTTCAATCATTTGTCCAACTAGTTGTGGATTAGATCTAGGATTTTTGTTTTAGAAATAAAATGCATACTCACTCTAGGGTAATGAAACTCTTCGTTGTTCATTGAGTGAGAAATCCCAAAAGGTGAGAAACATAGAGTAGTTGGTATGCACTCACAAACACATAGGTAGCTATGAGGAAAGTCTTTCCTTGAAATGGGCTTCTCTCTCAACCATATCAAAGTTATACCTCCTAATAACTTTAATAAGGCACCACAAAGAAGATGATGTCATTTCAGGCTCTATGAAGTAAGAAAAACTCTATATGCTTGACACTCATAGACATTGTTAATGTAGAATAGTGTAAGGATTGTTCAAAGGGATGTTTCTTAATTTGTGTAACATCTCATCTTAGGGAACATCATGCTCAATGTATCCAAGAGAGGATAAGTCAAATTAATTATCATGATTTTGGAGGGAATCAAGCCCAATGACTCCACCAAGAATAGGACACATCGCATGAAGAAATAAATTACACAATGAAATGTGAGTGGTGATGTATGCCCCCCACTTTAAAGCGGTTGTGAACACTAGTCTTGTGAGAAATTACTTTAAAGTAGAAGTGGAAGAAGACATGAGAGAATACTCAAAAGTCCCTATGCGAAGTCATATGTTTTTGATAAGCTACATCATGGAAAAGGGAGTATGTCACATGTGATTCAATCTTAAGACATTTGATCCACATCCCAAGCATGCTCTTATGTATTCATGAAAAGTTAACAACCAGTAAAAAGAGACAACGACAAGTGACATATGAGGAGAAGGTTATCAATTCCCTTGCCCCCCACTTAGTGTAGGACAAAGGTGAGCCTGGAATGGATGAAAGGAAGTATCAAGTAGAGGAATTAGGTGCTCCAGATAAGGAAGACTACCACACTCCTTGAGAGGTTGAATGTTATTATTGTGCAAAGTATTTGATGAAAGTGGAGATAAGGGAGATACCCCTATATATTTATTGAAAGATTGTGATATGTGAAAGTGGTTTATGTTTTCATTGCATCCATGTGTAGGAGGAAGGTTGTAACCGATACCATAACAATCATCCAAGTTAGATGAAGGGGGTGTGTGTTTGTTAGAAGGATTGGTTGTTTTACAAGAACACAAATCCTTGGTAATGTTATGTGTCATTGCTTCATGAGGGATGTGAGTTATATTGCCCCCATAACCACCATGGGGTGATTTGGTAGAACTAAGTTGATAAAATGGAACACAAGGTTATTCTAGTTTTGATTGGGATATTGCATACCCTGCTTGAAAGGTAGGTGTGAAACTCCAATCACTATTAGAACTTGTGTCTAAAAATGAATCATTTGTATTTGATACTTTGGAAAATGAGGGTGATATTTTGGAAATGTTATGGAAAGGAGGTATAGAATCTATTGACGCCCAATTATCATTGTAGATAGGGAAATAATCAATCGGATTTTTATTGTAATGAAAACAATAAATTGAATTAGATCCTATCAAGCACAATAGAGTACGAAATAACAAGGAAATCACAATACAAAGCACAAATGCAAACCAATCTCCGTGCCAACTCGATTTATCTCCATTGCTCTTCTCCACCTACACAAGGATGCAAGATTTCGAAGGGTCAACAATAGAGGAGAAATGTTGATTGCTCACTATTGTAGCGTAACAACTTGATATGATGAAAAATGGAGAATGATGGGAACAAATGAAAGATTGAGGAATGATTTTGGCAGAATGAGGATGTCCAAAGAATATCCGATCCAAATGGCTTATGAACGGTTTGATTTATAGATTTTTGATTTGAACAAAGATAAGATTTGACAAGATTCGATAAGGATTTGATTTTTGACAAAAGAGGAAATATGACGAGATGAGATAATATTTCAAAAAGATAGAAATATTTTGATTCTCTTTGAAAGGAAATCAATCCTAAAAAAGATGAGAAGGATAATTGATGAATTATCTAATTAAATAAATAAATTAGATGCACATGAGTTCAGTTTTGGAAAGAAAGCGAGATCTTTTTATGATTTCATTAATTAAATAATATAAATTATTTAATTAACATTAGAGGAATGGATGGAAATGATTTAATTAATTAAATAATATAAATTATTTAATTAACATTAGAGGAATGGATGGAAATGATTTAATTAATTAAATAATATAAATTATTTAATTAACATTAGAGGAAGGGATATAAATGATTAATTAATTAAATAATATAAATTATTTAATTAACATTAGAGAAATGGATGGAAATGATTATGAATTTAATTAAATAAATAAAATTTATTTAATTAAATAGATGATGACATGGGTACCTAGGGCAAAGCATGCTACAAGATGCCTAAATGATGTAATGCCGAGACAAGTGTTGTAAGAGGACAATTTTTTGATGTCTACATTTTTCCCCTCTTTGAAGTGATGTTTGAGATGATGAGATTTGTGTCAAGTAACATAATTTCAAAGAAGTTAAGGTATGGATAGAAGAAAATGGATAATGATAGAAAGATAGGATAATGGAATGATGATGCCCCATAAAGAGGATAGGCGAGTTGAATAAACACAGGTAGGCTCTCGAAATGAAATGATAAGGATAGATAAGATGATGCAAGATAGAAAGTGGATGAAGGAGATGAATGATACATTATGCTGCAATGAAGGTGAGCAACTATGATGTTTGATATAACACTAGATGTTATGCACCAAGATGTAAGGACCAAGGTGACGATGTGTCTTATGCCCCATCAAAATACAACCTTGTCTAGACGTATGAGGAAGTAGACTAAGAGCATTAAATTCCTAATGCACAAAAGGTATTATGTGACCTTAGATGCAAAGGATAGTGCAAAAAGCTACTCCAACATACACAAGATATGAATATTAGCTGGAATGATACAAATTTGATACAAATGCAAGATAAAATGATAACATACACAAGCAAGCTTGCACAAATGGGACAAAAACAAACAAGGTATTGCCCCTGTCAAGTTGTAAACCATTGATTGATTGATTTTGATTGATGATGATAGTGTTTTCATTGCGGGGAATGATATATCCCTAGAGGAAAACAAGGATGATGATAATTGATTGATTGATTGGTTGATTTGGTTTACGACAAGATTAGGATTAAGACCAAAGGATGTGATTGGATAATTTGACAAGATTGATTGATTTGATTGGTATGGATTAAGGAGTGACTTGCATTTGGATTATTGTTTGGATTGATTTGATTGATATGAACAAACAGTTTGTAATGATATGATGATTGATTGGATGATAGGATGTGATGAATTGAATAGAAGAATTGATGTGATTGGAATGGTTTAGGTTGAAGTGATTTGATTAGATGATTGATTGATTGAATTGAGGAATTGATTGGATTGGGATGATTTTGATTGATTGGATTGATGAAGAAATGAATTGATTTGATAATGATGATTAGATTGATTAGAAGTGATGTGGTTTGATTTTATTGCTTGGATTTTCTTGGCTTTTTTATTTTTTTTGAATTTTTTTTTGTTTTTGAAATGTTTTGAATTTTTTTGGATTTTTTTGAAATGTTTTGAGTTTTTGGATTTTGAAATTTTTAGAATTTTTGAATTTTTTGAAACATTTTGATGTTTTGGACTTTTGAAATTTTTTTGTACTTTTTGACTTTGAAATGTTTTGATTTTTTTTGGACTTTTTGAAATGTTTTGATTTTTTTTGGACTTTTGAAATGTTTTAATTTTTTTGGACTTTTGAAATGTTTTAACTTTGTCAAAGGATGAAAATTTGAGTAGCCTTTGTGCTAGAGACCAATGACAAGGGGAAAACCAAGTCTAGGTGTAAGGAGATAAATGGGATTGATGGATGAAAGGGTGGGTGATGGGATAAGGGATAAAAGGCTCATGATATATGGATGGATGGAAAGGATAAGTCATAGTGAATGAAATGGATGTATGCATCATAAGAGAGCAAGGATGTGATTTCCAAAGACTATGTTGCATAGGAATAACATGCCTCATTCTAGGTACAAGACTTAGGATTTTTTTCATGACAAATCTTATGACAATAGGATAATGATAGGATTGGTTTAGAAGGATGAGGTATGTCAAGAGATACCCAAAACAAGTTTCAACATTTTTCCCCTATGTCTTCATCAAGATCAAAAGAAGACAAGTGGATAAATGGACTCAATATGATAGGTATGTATGAATAGACTCAATATGATGGCTAAAGATGGCAAGTAGGATGGAAATGACAAGACATGAATGATAGGAGGGATAGATAAGACATTGTGCACCAAAGTGTAAGTGACATAGAAGATAAACCTACACATGAGGCCTATTTGCTAGGTTTTCATCATGGTACTTATCCAGGGCACCTGTTTACCAGGTTTACACCATTAGATGAAGGGATTTCTTTTTACTTTTTATTTTTTTTATTTTTTAATTTATTTTGACTTTTTGAATTTTTGGATAGGAGAAGAGGAATATGGATGGGAGGGACTCAAGTGTCTAGTTCTGTGAAAGGTGATAGTCCCACTAGATATGGACGTGATTGCATGGACCATGTCAAATGTCATTATGCTGATAGATGTTTGTAAGGGATGACATGAAAGGGAGATGGATTAGGTAGATGGTGGATTATGAAAGTCTTATGTAAGAATGGATGGGGAATAGTGGATGATGATGTGGATTGAATAGGACTTATGCAGAAGGATGGATGAAAGGTTTATGCAAAAGCATGGACCATAGGAAAATGGTGGGGGATATATGTAGGATAATGCATGAAGGATGGGGAGATGGAGGTATGTGGAATTGTTGTGAAATGGATCGGAACCATGACCAATGGTTGCACACACTGTGATAAACATTGAAGCTTTTGATGTGGATGTGGTGTAGGAAGAAATGAAGATGTTTGCTTAGGAGGTGGAGGGTGTAGTTTTTTTGGTACCCACATAGACTTAGTATTTTTATAATTTTTATTTTGCTTGTGGGTTTTAGGAATTTGAGACTTTTGAATGGAATGATAATGTGGGATGGAAGTGGATGGTTGGGATTTTTGTGATGTGAATGCCTCATTTGACTTGATTTCTTTTTTCTTAGGTACCCAAACCATTTTAGTTTTGGCCTTTACTTTTGAAGGTATGGGCTTATGTAACTTTTTAGATGGATTTTTCTTTGACTTTTTGTACTGATGTCCTAAGGCACGAGAACCTTTAGGATTTTTTACTTAATAGGTAGAGGCATTGAAATTATTTATTTTGAATCCCATGGGTATGGTGGAATGGGTGGAAGCTTTATGTTTAGACAATGTGTGCTTTGATTGGTCATGATTAAGATGTTTAGAGGATTTATGGGTAGATGGATAAGAGGATTGAATGGTAGGGATATTAGGTGTTGGAAGTAATGGTGGTAAAGTTGATGGTGGGAAATTAGGAGTTGGAAGTAATGGTGGAAAATTTGAAGGAGGGATATTAGGAGTTGGAAGCAATGGTGGAAAAGTTGATGGTGGAAGGTGTATGGTCACATGCTTTTAACATTTGTAGGATGATGGAGGAGGGATGGAAATATATGTTTTAGGGATACGATAGGCTTTATGATGGCAAGTTGACTTAGGAGGCATGGAGGAAATACCAACATCTTTAGGTTGGTGTCCTTGAGGTGTATGTCCAAGGCCATAAGAGCGTGGAGGGACTTTGACATGGATGGGCTCCAAAATACCTTGTTCATGAAGGTCTAGACCTCTACCTTGGTTGTTCATGTTTTCGAGTGTGCAATGGATAATGGGACTAGGTGTAGGTGGAGCACTAGACACAAGTTCCTTATTGGATGGAGAAAATGAAGCAAGGGAAGATACTAGTTTTTTTTCTAAGGAGGAACATTCATGAATGAGGGTGGAAAGTCAAATAGGATATGGTGGAGGACTTGCAATGGGGTCGATAGTGGGTGATGCAAGATCATTAGGATTTTGATTAGCATTGTGTTCACTTAGATCCAAGGTATTTGTTTGATATTCTATGTGTGCTTGGGAGGAAATTATCTCATCATGGGAAGTGGATGTTTGTGCATCATGGAAGGGTGAGGTGGAAAGCTCTTGACCATGGAATGCATAAAGTTGGCAAAGAGGATCATCATGCTCTTTTTGATCATAAAAGGGTTCTTGATCAAAGATGGAAGATTGATCATGAATAGTATTAGGAATGTTATGAATGGAATCATTGGGAGGGTGTTGATCTTTATGTGGATGAAGAGGTAATGTTTTATCATGTTTAGGATTGTGCTTTTGACATACCTCATGACTTATTTGAATGGAGGTGGAAGGGGATTTCTCATGGAGAGACTTGTCATGCTCTTGATGGTCAACAACATAGGATCATGATAGAGGGTGAATTGGACTTATGAAGGGAGACTCTTGAATTGGCTCAAGGGATTGTGGATGACATGGTTGGCTTGAAGGACTTGGCATGATGTTTGAGGACTCTTTTGTATGTTCAAATATATGTGTTGAATGACATGGTGACAATTGATTCCTTGCTTGTAGCCCTTGGGTCACATCCCTTGGAGGTATAGGGGTGGAAGGTGTTGGCTTAGGGTTTTGATATTGATTGGAGGATGGTATGATAAAGTTATAGGGTGCATGTGCTAGATTGGGATTCCCCTTGTCAATGGTTGCATTAGAACATGAGGAAGTTTGGCCCTGTTGCAAGGTAGAACTTAAAGTCACATGTGTTTGTCATGATGTGGCTTGATAGGTTGATGTGGCATTGACATGTGAAGAAGTGGATGGATTAGATTAGTATGAGGTGGAAGGGTGATAATGAATGGATAGGGGATGACGTTGTGGTTGTTGGATTTGACAAGTGGAAATGAATTGATTGGTTGGAGCTAGGAGGTGTTGGATTTTAGGTGATTTAATTTGTTGAAAATTTTGGAAGAGGGTTTGAAAGCTTTGTATGGTTTGGTGGTCTAGGGGTTGGGGTATTTGTTGAAGTGTCTAAAGGAAGTTTCAAAGTTGGGATGCTATGGATTTGTGTTCAAATGTGGGCATGGTGTCACACATGTGTGTAATCTCTTGCACATCGATTTGTTCCTCAAAGTATTGTAACATCATTCATGTAATTATTAGCAGTGGTAGGAGAAATCCTTGAAGTCTAATTTTATGTTTTGGTTTTGTTTCAAGATTTGAACTAGAGAAAGAGACTCCTTGAATTATAACTTTAGGCTTAGGTTTTGTCTCATGATTTGGTCTAGAGGGATAGGCCCCTTGGATTATGATTTTGGGCTTATGATTAGGATTGGGCTTGTTTATGATTATGACCATTTTGACAAGTGGTGACTAGGACTGGGTTGGTGATGGTGATGATGTGGAATGATTAGATTGGATGACTTGGATTGATTAGGATGAAATGGATAGGATGTGGCTAAGAAGAATGATTAGGATGAAAGTGATTGGATATGCATCTGCTGGAAGAACGTGTAGAGTGACTTATCTTTATGTGTTTGGTGTTTAGCTTGATTTGGAAATGTTTAAATGAATGATCACACATGTACACACATAAATCACTCATGCAAGACACATAAGAAAGTTTGAATTTTGAAATTTGAAGAATGTAATCATGATTATTAAACAAGAACACATGGAAGACACATCAACAAGCCCTATGACTAGTCAAGTGGGGTATAGCCAATTAGGTCTCAAGCTAGTTTGCACAAGGTTGACTAAGGATGATTTCAAAGAAAAACCTTGCTACATAGCCGGGGGAAAGGGGTAACCCACCTTTCACCTTTACTTCCCAAAGGTATAAAGTTCTTTGGGGCTTAGCCAAGAGTGACAAGATTTCAACTCCCAAACAAGCATGTTTTTCGATTCACACTTTGATTGAGGTCATCCTCAGGGGTGATGAAATCCCCTAGCAAGCCTCCTATGAAGGATTTGACAAAAGAAAAACAAGTGAGGTGTTTGTGATCACACACACACTTGATTCACACTCACAATTATTAATTAACCCTTAGAAAATTGAAATATGTGTAAAACAATTTCAAACACTTGTTCTTTTTAACCCCAAATCAAGATGTGTGATTGAAGAGAAAATTTATTTTAAGCCCAATTTCAAATATGTAATCAAACAAGGTTTGATTTTATGCCCCAAATTGAAATGTGTTGACAAGCAATGATTTATGAGAAATGAAATATTAGAATGTATGCACTTGATTATTCATTTTCCAATTTGTTTTAGTGAGTGATCCCAATGCTTTTCCAGCTCCGTATGATTCACCAACAAGTTGCCAAGACAAAAAGAAACAAATTACAAATCTGCTAGAACAAAAGTCATATGCGCCGAAGAATATATGAGAAAACGAGATTTTTTGTCAGAAAACCGAATTTCAGAATGTGAAAACCTATCAGAAAACTTGTAGATAAATGTTAAAAATGGGGCAAGGCCCCACGATGGGCGCCAAAATGTAGATAGGAATAAAATCAAAGGTTTAAATGCATTGAAGACAATAAACAAATTAAATCCTATCAAACACCATGAAGTACAAACTAGAATGAAAATAAAAATAATAAACAAAGAACCTGCAAACCAATTTTCAAACTAGTGTTGATTGATCTCCATGGCTCTTCTCCACCTACACAAGGATGCAAGATTTCGAAGGTTAATTGTTGGAGGAATGTTGGTTGCTCAATTCTGCAACATAACGACCTGATGAAGATGATAGATGGTGATTGAAGACTCATTTTGACAGAGTGAAGATGCTAGAAGAAGATTCGATCCCAATGGCTCGTGAACGGTTTGATTTATAGATTTCCGATGTGGACAAAGATAAGATTTGATAAGATTGATAATGATTTGATTTTTGTTTTATTTGATCAAAGAGGAAATAAAACAAGATAAGATAAGATTGTAAGAAGATAGAAGGATTTCATTTCCTGTTTTAAAGGAAATAAATCTTAAAAAAGATGAGAAAGATAATTGATGAATTATCTAATTAGATAAATTAATTAGATGCACATGAGTTCAGTTTTGGATTTATTTAATTAATGTTGAATTTATGATTTCATTAATTAAATAATATAAATTATTTAATTAATCATTAGAGGAATTAATAGAAATGATTTAATTAATTAAATAATATAAATTATTTAATTAACATTAGAGGACTAGATGGATTAATGGATGGATTATGCATAGGAAGGGAATAAATGAAATTAGTCAAATAAATAAGATTTATTTAACTAATTAGATGATGACATGGGTACCTAGGGAAAAACATACTACAAGGTGTCTAACTGATGTGATGTTGTGACAAGGTATTGTAAGAGGACAATTTTTTGATGTCTACATTTTGCCCCTCTTTGAAGTGATGTTTGAGATGATGAGATTTGTGTCAAGTAACATCATTTCAAAGAAGTTAAGGTATGGATAGAGGAAAATGGATAATGATAGAAAGATAGGATGATGGAATGATGATGCCCCCTTGAGAGGATAGGCGAGTTGAACAAACATGGGTAGGCTCTTGATTACTTGGGGCATAGCTTTTCTCATCTACATCAATCATATATATCTTGTTGGTTTATTCAAATTTCATGACATCGTGAAGGGTAGACGGGACTCCTTTCATAGCATGAATCCATGGTCTCCCTAGTAGAAGAGTGTATGGAAGGGGTCCCTGCATAATATGAATAGAAGTAGGCAACACTACAGGTTTGACCTCAATAGGTAATGTGATCATCCCAAGTGGTTTCCTATGAACATTGTCAAATCCATGAATATGAACATCATTAAGTTGAATGAGATTTTTTCCATGCCAAATTTGTGTAGGAGGTCCATGCTGGGTGATCCCATAATAGTGGTTTACAATTTTTGGCCAAATTGGACAGTGAAATTATTATTTTTAACTAAATCTTCACATTCGGGCACCTATAGCGGCTAAACTGTGAGGAATTTGAAGATGGTGCAAACTAGAGTCTCATCAAATTTTGTCTGTAGATTCTAAAAATATTTTTTTCAAACTTTTGGAATCAAATTGCACTTTTTTTCCATCTCCCATGAAAATTGATTTTTTAAAACAACATTTTAAAAAGTGGCCTGCATAAGCATAAATTTTTTTCCATGAAGGATAAAATTCTAATTCTTTCAAATTTAGATTTGTAACTCTGATATCTAGTGCTTCCACTTGGTTAGATATTTTTTTTGAATATTTTTTCTTAATCAAGTTTCAAAGTCAAACAAATTACAATTAGAGACCAATGTGATATAGCGTAACTTTTGTATATGTCAAAATTTAATTTTTTTTTGTTGGATCAAGGACTTCAATATCTGGTGCACTCATATTTTTCAATTTTTTTTATAATTCTCTATTTTTCCATGTGAAGAACAAAAAGAAATTTATTTTAGATGAAAAACCTATGTTTAATAAAACTTAAAAATAAATACATAACAAAACCAAAACATATTAAAATTATATTCATTGGATAGCTTGTTCTAAGGAATACCATAATCATTTGAAATAAATTTTAAATGAATTCATTTGATCCCCAAAAGCTAAATCAAAAGTGATTTTTTATCAGCATTTTGATAGGTGTAAAGGAGACGCATTTATAGGTATGGTTTAAAACTAGCGAGGTTCTATCCAAGGGGGTTTGATCTAAGGTGATTTGATCAAACCCTCTTCAATTGGAATCCTTAAAATGGAACTTTTTAAGGCTTAAATCATTATATTTTCTAAAAATATGTGATTTCAGTTAAAATTCGTTCCTCTTAGGAATTGTAAACCACTATTATGACATCACCCTGCTACAAACATTAATTTTTGCTTCATTTTCGATGAGAGTGTGCCTAATTAAAGCTTCATTAATGATCACCTTTATTATCAAGGGGTCAATTTTGTTTTAAATCTCAAGTGAGGGTAACTAATGTTTAGGGAATGTGATTTCTAATTGGGTGGCATGCATTTGATGAGAGTAGGATGCTACATGATTCTATTTTATGTAAGATTAGATCTCCTCCTTTTGCATTTGCAACATTCCTTGAAAAAGAAGTTCAAAAATTGGTGAGAGTTGAATGAGTTCCATACAAATATATTAGTAGGAGTCCTTTTAAGGCCTTCAACACTAGGTATTTTTTGAGAAAATGGTAATGGTGTAGGATTTTTGTCTAGTCCCCTAGATTTTTGAGTCACTAAGTTACAACTTAGCGGCTGCAGAACATTGTTATGAGTAGATTTCATCATGGATTTCAAGAAATCTCTGAATTTTTTGTGTGATTAACTAATGGAAGGTGACTTATCAAGCTCACTAATTAAAGGAGATCCCACTTGTGTTGTCATAACCTATTTTTTTTTCTTTATTTTCATGATGTGTTGGTGAAGGGGATTTGAATGTCACTTACTTATCTTCACCTAGGGAAGGTTTAGTGTTTGAAGGATATGTGGCAATGTTCATATGTTTTTGCACCATGAGATTCTCCCTACGAGGAAAGTTTTTAGGAGAAAAACAAGTCAAATGTTTTTGAAATTCATAGGTTGGTTCTTCTAAAAATACTTCATCACAAGTAGGGGAATAATCAATGGTGTAATGTTTTTTTCAAGATGTGTGTTTCCCTAGGTGAAGGGGGAAAACTAAGATATTCATGAGCTTCATTGATTGTGTTGTCTAACATCAAAGTATCTACTTCACAACTAGGAGAGATACTAGAAGAAGAAAAAATGTTGTTGTCATGAGTACCTATGGTTGTATTTTCTTGTTTATCAATATCTTGTCCACTAAGAGAGGTAAGAGGAGAGAAACAATTAGGATTCTCAAAACTCTCATGAATTGGTTCTTCTACCAAAATATCTTTGTCACCAATAGGAGAGATATTAGGAGAGGAACAAATATGATCATTAGGAATGTACAAGGTTGTAGTATCTTTCACAAAAAAACTCATAGGATGATAAGAAATGTTTCTTAACATGTTTACATATGTAAGGTACTAGGATTGTTTGAATAAGAATGAAAAGCACATGTAACGATTTCATGCAATGTTTCAGCAATATGAACAATGTATATGCAAAGATACAAAACACTCTTATCTAATGTATGCAACACCTTAAGAATGTAAACAATGTATATGAAAGAATGAAAAGTAATTTTACCAAAATAATGCAAAGTTTTATGAATAGAAAAATTGTATATGCAAAAGTAAAAAGTACTTTTATCAATGTTATACAAACTTGCATAAATGGAAGCATTTTCAGATGTAAAAATGTTTGCAATTGAAGTGATTTGAAGAATGAGTAATCTAAAATGGTGTTTTTGAGCAAGATGCATAAAAAAAATGTTCCAAAAATTGTCAAGACATACATGATATGGTACTAGGAGGCTTAGGAAGCACATAAATGAGCTTTTTGATGCTATAATAATCAGTCAAAAATTTATACAGGGACTAATTCGCCTAGTATGGTGAATGAGCCCCAGTACTATTTTTTTGCAAAATTTTCAAAAATTTTGATTTTTTTTTGATATTTTTGATGTTGTATGATGCAGACCTAAGATGGAGATGAAATTTTTTAGAGATTTTTAAGGAAATTATATGCAAAAATGCAAACTAAATGACCTTTTCACTAATGAAAGTTTTCCAAACCTTAGAATGCAAAACAATGCAAAATATAATGTATGCAACCTATTGCTAGGATGATAATGGATGAAAAATCAGAAAAGAAAGTGTTGTAAAAGAAAGTTCACCAAAATGTAACATATATTTTTTGTACCCACTTGCTTTCGAGCACTTCTAGGGTTTTTCACCTAAAAGGAGAAAGAAGGGCCAAAATGCTCATGTCTACACTCAAAATCAACATAGTATGGATGTAATATGGATGTAATATACCTAGATGCAATGTTTGAATGCAAGAAACTAATAATATGGATTGATTATTTATGAAAAACTTAAGAAATGTAACTTTTTTGAAAACACATTGTGTAATGCATAAACACCTAGAAATGTGAACAAAACTGAACAAAAATAAACCAAACTAAAAGTGTGCAACTAGAATATGGATGGGGACTAGAAATATATTCTAGAATGCTAATGATGATGAATTTTAGGCTTGGTGGGACTCATTCGCCACTTTGGGTGAATCAGTCTCATTTCTACAAAATAGTTTTGGAACCTATTTTGGACAAAAGGGTATCTAAAAATGCAAAAAACCAAAAAATGAACTTGGAGTAGGACTCATTCACTACCCATGGTGAGTGAGTCCAATTTTGATTTTTTGACTATTCAAAGGTTGAATTTGGAGCTCTTGGTCTACACTTTGATTCTATATAGGTCTCTGCTTCTAAAACTTTGATTTGAAAACCTAAAAGTGAGTTTTTGTTGATATTTTGACTTGATCGATGAAGAGAAGATTTAAAAAACCTTGTAATGCAATATTCAATGATTTCAAAGCTTCCAAGAGGTCTAAATATACAAACACATAAGACAAGATAGAGAAATATTGATTGTTAGGTCATGAGGGTTTGCCTTGGTCAAACCCATTCGAGGTAGTTAAACCAAAATGATGAAATAATCGAATGAAATTTGCAATAATGGAGTTGATTTCCTTACCATGATGGTTGATCTTGAAAGTCTGCAACAAAACATGAAGTGTCTACCCTTGAATGTCTAGAAATTGATATCTTGGAGAATTCAAATGATGAAAGCCTAAGTTGCTTTACTTGAGATGGAAGAATGATGGATGAATAATGAAGAATGAATTATGAGATTAAGAGATTGTAAGATATACAAAATAAGGATAAAAACACTTATTTATACACACTTGTGCCTTAGTCACCCAATGATACCTCATCACAGGATGATTAAATAAAAACCCGAAAAAAAAAATTGAAATATTTTGAACTTGGAGCCAAGAGGGACTCATTCGCCACCCATGGCAAATGGGTCCCACCTTGGATTTATAAGTGGGTGTTGGGAATTAAGTCACATTTAATGTTGTTTGTCTGGTTTACATTAGAAAATACACCTAATAAGCCTTATGAGGGCATAAACGGGTCAAATAAAGCATAAGAAAGACGCAAATAGTGAAATTAAGCCTAGAAAAGTGTGAAATATTGTTACAAGACTTTACAACACTTCAAAATAGGACTTGATAAGTGATGTAAATGTGATTTTTAGGTGAATTGTAATGAAAGGAGTCTAGTAAAGTGTAGTAATTCTTTTCAACACTTCACAACACCTTCACAAGACGTCATTTAAAAGCATGTTATTCAATTTGCAAGGGTCCAAGACCTAGAGTGGATGCATAAAATGGCTCACAACACTTGAATCAAGGCCTCATAAAAGTCCAATTCACCATCAATTATTCCTATGCCAAGCAAGAGATACTTTTTTCTATGGTACATTGATGAACAATGCATTAATGCTCTAGAGCATCTCCAAGATTATTCTAGAAAAGTAAAATGAATTTACAATGATAATTTCATCCATCAAACATTTACTAAAGGTGATTTGGTGTTATTTGAGAATCAACGTAATATCAATGCCACCCTGACTAAAAAAGGAAAATTCATCCTTAATTGGTTAGGACCTTGTTGGAACTCTCAAATTTTGCAAATTTGAGATGCCCATTTCAAAAAAATTCCTCCACTTTCAGAAATGCACTTGAGAAATTTGTTTGAATGACCTACTTTGGAGGGTCATAATTTGAAGCCAATTGATTTTCATGCAAAATACCTATGCAATCCCCCTCCTGTGTCATATGTGAATGTGCATGTAATTTTTAGCTTCCCACGATGAGTTTTGTTATGGTTTTGAAAAGCGAAGTTGGAGGGTTTTGTCACTTTTCTGTTGTTTGCAAACATTTAGTTCTACAAAGTAGCCTCACGTTTGAGCTTGCATTTTTTCAACTAGTTGATCATCATGCCAAAATGGTTGTTGTTCTCAGTACTCCATACCAAGATGAGCTCACATGTCAATTCTTAGGGCTTTATGAGCTGATTTACTATATTTAGTAGATCAAAATCAAATGGAATTTCTTCAATTTTGCACTTAAAGCCTTTTTCAAAGGTCAACTTTGACCATCAATATCTCATGGATGATGATGATTCAAGATAATTACTCTTGTACACATGTTCACTATGCCAACATGAGCTAGTGTGTCAAGTGGCAGCTTGCTAGGAATTGATTTGCTATTTTTGCAAAATGGCAATAGGGTGAGTTTTAATTGGCTCAAAATAGTTGTTGTAGAAAGTTCAAGTAAGCAACTTTGACAGTGAATATCTTTCACCTCATGACTTCTTTTCCAAGTCATCTTTTGCACTCAATTCTTCAGATGAATAGCTACATGCCTGAAAGGTTTCGTGACATTAGGAGGTCATTTGACCAGTTTCCCAAGCTGATTCTAGAGCCAACTTGGCTAGTTTTTCCCATTTTAAAAAATGTCAAAACAGATTTTGGGTGATAGCCTAGTTCATTTTTCCAAATCTAGATGCACTCAAATGCTATCATAGAGCAATTTGAGCATAAAATTTGTTTGCAAATGAAATATTTTTTAGTCGAGCCCACATGGGGCTCGACATGCTTTGCATTGTTATGAGATCGTTTGCTCAAGGATAATTAAAGGAAAAAGTTGTCTTCAAAGTAAAGATAGAGGCTCTTGATGTTATACATTGCGAGATGTCTCCAGATTTGTATGAGAATATGTTTCTAAGTGTGGTGAAGAGTTTGTAAGATTGGCATCTCCTTTTATGTCAGAGGCTGAAAGTATGGCATTACCTATTATAAGCACAATTATTGCTATTCAAATATTGATGCAATCTATGAATTCCTTTTGAGTCCCCTAAAGGATTCAATATAAGTTTTGAAGTGACATTTCAATATGTTAAACAAGAGGTATACTTGACATAGTAACCCTAAAGCAAAACTACACCATTGTAGTAATTATACAGTGGTGTCATGAGACCATATGGCATTAATCTTCATGACTTGGCAAGAGTTGGACTAGTAGTTTTGTTTAAAAAGTATCACCATGTCTCCATCATTTGAGCATGGAACCTAGATGAAGCTTATGGGGAGATTAATGTGGTCAAATTTATCAGAGAAAATTATCACAAATTGTCTTTTCAATGTTGTACCTGATGAAGTTTTTGAGGTTATTGAATTCCAAAAGATGGTGAAATTGACAAGATATTTTGAGTACAAGCTAAAGAGTATAGTGTTGATGTTTGGATTTGATGATAAAAGTGACAAATTGATTAATTTTTCTTTAAATATTGAGATTCATTGTGCTTCAAAACAGAAAGAAAAACTAACATCTCAACAACTGTGATAAAGGTAATTGTTCAATCTGATTGTAAAGCTTCATTGGCTATTGAAATACTTTTCTAGCCTTCTACATGTGTTGTTTTGCTAGCTACAAAATAATTAATAGAGATAGTGCATAAAGATTTAAGGGAATGTGTATAAGTATTAGACAAAAATGAAATGTTTAGGTGGTGAGATGTCAATGCTCGAACAATGGGTACCCTATACAATGAGGAAAGAGATTGAAAAGGGACAGTGCTAACATAGCCAAAGAGAATTAAGACAACTTGGTTGTCACTTCTGGTAGGGTACACCAAAATGAATGTTTTAGAAAAAAATATAAAATGTTAAGTGTTGTCAATGCATATGAAGGAGGAAGTAGCCAAGGGTGTGTTTTCCCATCAAAGGAAAGAAAAACATTTGTCAAATGTGGTCAATGTAATGCGGTAGCCACCACATACCAGCCAAAGAACACAACAAAAAAAATGGATTTGTTGAGGATTAGGCACTAGTCTAGAGAAAGAAACCTAACAATATGTACAAAATATAGTGCCTCCATGGAATGCCAACAATGTAGTTGTTGGTAAAGAGAATATGTATTGCAATTCTAGGAAACATTCAAGGAAATAAAAAGTGTTCTATGATGATGTTCTTACAAATGGGTATGTGCAAGATCATCATGGAAAAAACAAGCCCTTAAGTGGCAAAAAATTCAAAAAAGTCTGAGTTAGGTAACTTGATGTAAAAAATTGAATAAGTTATCTATATTATTTCAAAAATATGTAAGAATGGAACCTGTAGAAAATTGAATGTAGTTTCTAAACTACTATGTTTGTTTTAAAAAAAAAAAACTATTTGGTGAAAATTTGAAATTTCAATGCAATAGTACACTTAAATTTTAGGGAAAAAATAAGAAGTAGGTGTCTATTTGACCACCCTAACCACAATAAGATAACAATATTTTTTTATAATATTTTAGATATAAGTAGAGGACTCATGTCCCGATGTGATGCATTTTTTTTGTAGTTTTTTTTCCAAGTAATTAATTATGAATTTTTTATTACAACTTTTAAAAAATATAAAAAACTTGTATGTCTAACCACCCGAACTTGGTTAAAACTTCATGAAATTCAAATTTTCTTTTTTTAATCCTATAGTATGTGAAGCATAGAATGTGACACATGTTTTGGATACAAAAAATGTGATACCTTTTGAAAGCTATAAGTGTTTTTCAATCAACCTATCAATCAAGAATTTAGTCATAATTCAAATAGAAAAGGAATAATAATTACTTATTAAATTCAAAGTAAAGTATAATTTATATTAGTGGGAAGCCGAGAATTGCCTTTAAAAACCATTTTTGTTTCATCAATTTTGGGTAAAAAAAAAGACGTCAACCACATACCCATCATATTGCCACTTTTTGGCCCATCATGATCCTTCACATACCCAAACCATTAAGCAAACACATGGAGAGTGAATGAAATGCAAAAAGAGGCTTGAACTAAAGGAAAAATATGTACAAAATTGATTTGAATGGAATTTATAAATTCTCCAAAAAATGTAAGGAAGGCATGCAACCTGTTTAGCAAAACCCTCGAGTAAAAGTAAGAGTAAAAGGAACTTTCAAATCACGCATTGTCTAAAATGGAATTTATAAAGGCTTCAAAGGCTTTCAAATAGAGGGTTACACATGAATAGGGTATGGATACCCATGAAATCATAAAGGAACTATAGAAGGGGATGACCACACTAAATGGATATATTGAAAAGACTTTAGTAACTCCCAAACAAATACATTTGAAGGAATGTTGTGCTTGTTGCAATGCACAAAATGTTCTGCTCAAGAGACTTTAGAAACTCTCTACACTAGTAGGGGCCACACAACATCAAGGATAACATTGCCTACAACATGCATAAAGAAATTTGTTGAAGAGGCTTTATAAACTCTGAAACAAATGTAGCTGGTATAAGTTGCAAAGGTGCCATGGGAGCAGGGTGCGTTCATTCACCATATGCATTGAAGGAGGAAAACAAATGAGGGGGCTTGATGGAATGAGTGTTGCCATAAAAAAAAGAAAGAATGGTATAGAAGAATACAATGACAAAAAAAGACTTAGGGAAAGTGGCGCAACATAAAATGAAGGAAGTGAGATGAACCATGGAGGAGCAAGATCTAAATGCAGCAATATCTCGTTCGTTGATCACTATCCCATGGTTTCAACATGCTCACGGGTTAAAACCCATGGAGCTGGTTTAGAAAAAGCTATGTGGTGGTAGGCCTAGGAAATAAATGGGGTTTGATGGTATAGTACATAAGGGATTTCATGTTTCTTTTGAAGTAAAAAAATTTAAAAATTAAAATGTTGCATGAGAATTTTCCACATGGTGGTGGGCCCTTTACATGTTAAAAGGCAGAATATTAAAATTCTTTATGGCCCAGTGAAATATGAAGCTTGGATAAAGTTTTTCCCAAGGAATTTCTTTTAAACGAATGCACAATGGAAATATGTTTTAAAAGGGGGTTTCCAAAATTTTATTGTGTAAAGGTAAAAATATAATTGACACGGTGAATTACTTGTGCCCTATACAAATTTAAATACTTTCCTTTTGAAGGTAGAATATTTTAAGGGGTAAATAGAGAGCAAATATAAATGGTGGGCTCAGGCAGGTGAAAATCATGGAAAATCAAATACTCTCGGTGTGGTTTTAGTTTAAAGCAAATGTTTTTAATCTAAGTTGGAGGAGAAATTTGTGGAATGAAGTAAATATTATGTGCATGGATATTTTTGCTCAATTGTAGTGCATGGGGGGAATGTTTTATAAAGTGAATAAATTATTTACTATCTTGAAGACAATATTGGCTAGAGAATGAAATAAATATAGATACAACAAAGAGTAAAAAAGTGATGTTTTTACGGGAAAATATTTTTTTTGAGCTACTTGTGAACTTGATGTAGAATTCCATCACATGGACAAATTTTCTATCGCGTGGCAACTAATAACAAAGGCAGATTTGATAGGAAAATTTAGTTTTGCTGAAGAGAGAGGAGAGATTCTTTTTACTTGTTGATTGAACAATGGATGGAGCTACCATGTGTCTTCAACATATCAGTTTTTTGGCTTCTTCCATTTCTTCTTATTCTCATTCTTCTCTCAATTGTAAAATGTCTGAGGTTCCAATTTTTGGAAGCTTTGCAAGTTAGGCATAAGCTCTGGGTAGAATTGTAAAACTAGGAGAAATGTAGTTGAGTCATTAAATCCTAAGTGTGTGTTATGAGTTGTATCTCATGTTTATATTTTAGTTGATAATTTTCTCCATTTATGAGATGTATTACGCTTTTGGATTCAATAATTAAATTATCTGAGTCTTTTCATGCATTGAGTTACATCTGTTGTTGCCTTCTTTTTTATGAATTATGTAAATTCTTTAATGACTCACAAGCTAAACTTATTATTGCTTATTATTGGGAGAATAGTGTAATTACTTCAACAAGTGTGATAGGAGTGTTGTGTTTTAGGTGGATTTGTAAAGAATGATTATTAGATGAAACTTCAGTGGTCTTGTTGTCAAAACTTGATGACAATTGCAAAGATCTTCAGAAAATTTGATGAACTTGTTATTGAGTGTTGTGTTGTGTTTGAGAAATGTAATTGATTCATTAAATTTGAAGTGTGTTTTTTGAGTTGTCTCTCATGTTTATATTTTAGTTGATAATTTTCTCCATTTCTGAGATGTATTACTCTTTTGGATTCAATAATTAAATTATTTGAGTCTTTTCATGCATTGAGTTACATCTGTTGTTTCCTTCTATTTTATGAATGACGTGAATTCTTTAATGACTCACAAGTTGAACTTATTATTGCTTATTATTGAGAGAATAGTGTAATTACTTCAACAAGTGTGATAGGAGTGTTGTGTTTCAGGTGGATTTGTAAAGAATGATTATCAGATGAAATTTCAATGGTCTTGTTGTCAAAATTTGATGACAATTGCAAAGATCTTCAGAAAATGTTCAACATTGTAGGATGAAGTGCTTGTTATGTGACTCCATAGCCCATTTTCTGGCACTGGTCAAGTTTTCATGCTTTTGTTGTTTTAAGCTTGGTCCCAATTCTTCAAAATTAAAAATCATTTCAATTATGTATGTTGAGTTATATGTTTACCTTGTTCTTCCTGCTGGTTAGTGAAATTCACTCATTGGCTTGGCAATAGTGAGTGATATTTTATGTTTCTCGACATAATTCTAGAGAACATTATTTGTTGAGAAATGTCATGTTAATTGTATGTCCATATTTTTAGGTATTGCTGAAGGGTCAACCCCCTAGTTCTTATGGCTCCTGAAGTGTAGGGGAAATGTGTGTTAATGTCATTTCTTGTTAGTTGGCCAAATAATCATTTGAGTCTGAATATAAGAAAGTGGCTAGTCTTTAGGATTCAATTGTTCTATTGATATTTGGAGCACCAATAGAATGGTGACTCTATTGGGGAGAAATTTGAATCTCCAAGTGTAGAATTATTAGTTATAGAGTCATATTATTGTTTTCCATTTTTAATTTAGTTCAAATATTGAAGGATTTCAAGCTTGAAGAAATAATGGTTGTAGTGAACTTGATTATTTTATGATCTATGGTGCTTTGTTGGTGGAAGGAACTCAAGAATGAATTTACATGTGAAAGAAATTCATGCTATTTGAAGTCCAATCCTCTAAAAGGAGATGTGGTGACTCTTTCAAGAAGAACCTATTGAAGAGGTGAACAAAGTTCTAGATCTGAAAATATTTCCAATCTAAAGAACAATTTGCAGTAGCTGCAACGTTCCTAGGTATTCTTCACATATTTGAACATCTTAGAAAAATATTTTGGTTCCCTATTTAGTGATTGAGCATGAATAGAGGGAAAGGATAGTAAATTTAAGTTTGCACACTTCCATTTTCTATATATGTTGAATTTAATTGTATTTCCATTGAAAGAATTTTGTCTAGTGCTCAAATATTTGAATATATGGATGGATAGAATGCATTTTTATATTCTAGGGATTTCCATCCAATTGCATTGTCATGTGATTGAAGCCTACATTGTCATTATGTCATTAATTTTCATAATTGTTCACTATTTTGTCATGATTAAGATTATGCATAGTTAGTGAGCCTTGATTTGTAACATCCATGGATCATAAAGTAGCCATACCTGTAGACACTTTGATACAACTTGTTAAGAAGTGTCAGAAGTCTGATAATCTACATAAATTTGAGACCTGAAAGTGTAAGAACTATAGAGTGCACGAGTCTAAGATAAGGCCTGAATGGAAAGCTATATTCGAAAGAGGACATAGAGAAATGGATGAAAGAAACTGAATGTTTCAACAAGTCTAGTTAAGAGATAGTCATTACGTATCAGCTTGTTAAGTCAGTGCACCTTTTGTCAATTCCTTTGATCCATTGTATGCTCAATTATATGTCTTGGGTTGATTACAAGGTTGAAAGTATGCCGAATCAAGTTTATAAGGAGATGCCTAGATTTAATGGGTACAATGTTTGTGAAGGAGGTGCACATGTCAAAAAAAAAAATTAGCTTGATGGAGAAACATTAATTTGAATATCATGATATGTGGATGAGGTTTTTTGTGAGATCCCTTGAAGTTAGAGCTTGGGATTGGTATTTAAGTTTTCCAAAGAAGTCATTTCCTTGTTGGGATAAACTAGTGAATGCTTATAGAAAATAATTTGCAAGATATCCTTTAGACCTTTTCAAATGGTTAAAGCATTCAAGAAACACGATGAAGAGTCAAGCGCTGATTTTAGTCATAGATTTGTTGCTGCCCTGTCACTAATCCCAAAACGTTTCAGACCTAGTACCTCAAGTTGTATCCATATGTATTTTGAAGCTTACAAAGAAGGATCTAGTGAATTGTTGAAATATTTTAAAGTATTGAGTATGCAGATGGATTCTAAATTCTTGGATAATTTGGAGAAACAAAGGAATAAATATGTGTAGAGATTGTTGTCTTCACTTATGGGTAAGCATGCTCATGAAATCAACAATTATGTGAATGCAAATGATTAGAGGTATTTATACAAGTGCATACTTGAGAAGATTGAAGAAAAAAGTGATGAATCATTAGGTGATGAAGAAGTTGTCTCTAAACAACCTATAGAAGAAATGTTCCCAAATAATAATCAATAGCTGAATCTCCGAAGCCAAGAACCTGAAGAGGAATATCAATTGGATTTACTCTTTGAAGAAGAGATAAGCAATCAAAAAGGTAATGGTACAATTGATTATGTCGATTCTACATATGTTGAGTGTAGTTTGGCTACAAGTCTCCATAATGAGACAAAGGAGTATGCTGATTTAGAAAAGGATCTTGAAAATAAGGATGAATATGATGAACTGAATGAGGACATTTAGTTCAATATTGAAATGCAGAATGATGTGAATTGTTATTATGATAGCTCATAAGCGAGCAACAATGAACAAGTGGATAGTGTGTTCTCTATGATAGATTGTGACCATGCTTCTGACAATGTTAGTAATCCAATCTCTGATGATTGGGGAGATCCAGTTTATGATCAACCCATTGAGTTCTCATACTTTGAAGATGAGGACATCATGGGACATCCCAATTTTCAATTTGATAATGCATCCAATTCCAATGAAGGTCAAGAAGAGGAAGTGGTTGAGAGGATAGATTAGAAAAATGATCTAATAAGTTGTGAACAAATTACAGATTTACTGACCATTGAATATTAGAAATGTGCACACGGAGACAACCCTTAGTTGTTGTGTGTAGCTTCTATTGTCTTTGATAGTGATGATGACCTTCAAGATGCAAGCTATGATGAAAATGAATCTAATTCTCCTTCCAATGATGAAAATTTTGATTGCAATGATGATATGAATGAAGAAAAGCAATCATTTGATGGAATTAATGCTTTGGATGATGAGTATGACAGTGTGAATGATAATGCAAAATCAAAAATCAGTTTTGATGAGTTTCAAGCAGCAAATAACCATGAGGTTTTTGCATCCAATGAGCCAAGTATTGAAAACTTTGATGCATATTTAAACAAGTCTTTTTTTTCTAACTTTAAGGAGCCTGGGCATGAGTCTTTTTATGTGAATATGAATGACGATTTCAATGGGAAATAAAATTATGTTTCTGAACCAGAATTGCTTATTGTTGAGCAAGCTTGTGATATTGAAGATGTTGATATGTTGTGTTCAAAGGATGACAATATGAGTACAAATGATGATGAGTCAAAAATATTTGATGACTCTCAGTACCAACATGATGAAGAATAGTTATAGAGTGTGCTAATGCATGAGTGTATCTCTTTGCATACACTTAGAGATAGTTTGAATGATGAGCCAGATCTTCTAGTAAGTTCTTGTGATGCTTTAAATTTTGGCATGCAAAATAGTAATTAGAATGAGCTTAATAGTTTTATCCATGTAGTAGATTGTGAGTGCTATTTTTGTTAGCTAGAAGAAGTTTTCACAAAGTGTGGTAATGTGCAAGATACTAAAGATTGTTGTTCTTAGCTTGAGAATGATTTATGTGATGGATATGACCATTTGTTGCCACATTATGATCAACACTCTAAAAGTATGCCTGACTTTCAAATGCATAATGATTGTGAATATGTTGATGATGTTGTATATGATGGTCTGTTATGAGGTGTTAGCATGTTCAATCAGGCTAAGGGTTGTGATCAGGATAGGCTTTCATGTGGTCTTGATCACCATTTTCAAATGTTGCTACTTGATACAAAACAGAAAATGAAGAGATGGAAAGTGATGTGGCATATGTGATTTGGTTTCTGGTTGATGACAAAGCTAAATAAAGAGCAATTTTTCACTTGCACAAAGGCAGACCAATGCTAGTGTTTTCATAGATGTAGTCACTCATAGTGTTGTGGTTTGAAAGAAGCAAGCATGATTTGAGGGAGATCAACTCTTTCTACAAAATTGTGTTTGACAGAGGTAAATGTTGATCTTCCCTTTTCATTTGGTGGCCTGGGTTCACCAGATGAGTTTGAAAAAGAAAGATGAATAAAGGAGTAGTTTGAGGACTCTTTGATGGACTTAGTACTTGGTATAGGGTGATCCCATAATAGTGGTTTACAATTTTTGGCCAAGCTAGACACTAAAATTATTATTTTTAACTAAATCTTCACATTCGGGCACCTATAGTGGCTAAACTATGAGGAATTTGAAGATGGTGCAAACTAGAGTCTCATGAGATTTTGTCTATAGATTCTAAAAAAAAAAAATTTAAAATTTTTGGAATCAAATTGCACTTCTTTTTCCATCTCCCACAAAAATTGATTTTTTTCAAAAAACAACATTTTTAAAAAGTGACACACACCGTATAACGTATAACTTTTTTTCCATGAAGGATAAAATTATAATTCTTTCAAATTGAGATTTTTAACTTTGATATCTAGTGCTTCCACTTGGTTAGATAGTTTTTATTGAATATTTTTCCTTAATCAAGTTTCAAAGTCAAACAAATTACAATTCGCACATCGCCATATAACACAACTTTTTTTGTATATGTCAAAATTTTATTTTATTTTTTGTTGGATCAAGGACTTCAATATCTGGTGCACTCATATTTTTCAATTTTTTTTTTGATAATCTTCTATTTTTCCACATGTGAAGAACAAAGAAATTCATTTTCGATGAAAACCCTATGTTTAATAAAACTTAAAAAACAAATACATAACAAAACCAAAACATATTAAAATTATATTCATTGGATAGCTTGTTCTGAGGAATACCATAATCATTTGAAATAAATTTTAAATGAATTCATTTGATCTCCCAAAAGCTAAATTAAAAGTGATTTTTTATCACATTTTGATAGGTGTAAAGGAGACGCATTTATAGGTATGGTTTAAAACTAGCGAGGTTCTATCCAAGGGGGTTTGATCTAAGGTGATTTGATCAAACCATCTTCAATTGGAATCCTTAAAATGGAACTTTTTAAGGCTTAAATCATTATATTTTCTAAGAATATGTGATTTCAGCTAAAATTCGTTCCTCTCAGAAATTGTAAACCACTATTATGACAGCACCCTATACTTCTTCAGAGATCTAGAATCTTTCTATGCCCATAGGGGGCATACATCCCCAGTTGGAGCCACTATTGGCACTCTCAAATTTTTGCAAATTTGAGATGCCCATTTAAAAATTTTCCTCTGCACTTTTAGAAGTGCACTTGAGAAATTTTCTTGAATGACCTACTTTAGAGGGTCATAATTTGAAGCTAGTTGATTTTCATGAAAAATAAAATTTCAAGCCCCCTCATGTCTCATAGTTAAATGTGCATGTCAATTTTCAGCTTCTCACGATGAGTTTTGTTAGGGTTTTGAAAAGCGAAGCTAGAGGGTTTTGTCACTTTTTTGTTGTTTACAAGCATTCAGTTCTGCAAAGTAGCCTCCTATTTGAGCTTTCATTTTGCAACTGGTTGATTTTCATGCCAAAATGGTTGTTGTTCTGAGTTCTCCATACCAAGATGAGCTCACATGTCAGTTTTCAAGGCTTTATGAGCTGATTTTCTATTTTTAGTAGATCAAAATCAATGGAATTTTTTTAGTTTTGCACTTAAAGCCTTTATGAGAGGTCAAATTTGACCGTTAATATCTCGTACATGATGATGATTCAAGCTAATTCCTCTTGCACATGTGTTCACTATGCCAACATGAGCTAGTGTGTCTAGTGGTAGCTTGCCAGGAGTTGATTTGCTATTTTTGCAAAATGGCAACAGGGTGCGTTTTAATTGGTTCAAAACAATTGTTTGTTGTAGAAAGTTCAAGTAAGCAACTTTGACAACAAATATCTTTCACCTCGTGATTCCCTTTGCTGATCCATCTTTTGTACTCAATTCTCGGGGTAAATGGCTACATGCCTAAAAAAATTTGTGACTTCAAGAGGTCGTTTGACTAGTTTCCCAGAACTATTCTGGAGCCAACTTGTCCAGTTTTTCCCATTTTAAAAAATGTTAGAAAACAGATTTTGGGTGATGGCCCAATTCATTTTTCCATATCCAGATACACTCAAATGTTGTGACAAAGAAATTAGAGCTTAAAATTTGTTTTCAAATGAAATCCTTTTTAGCTGAGCCCACATGGGGCCCAACATGCTTTGCATTGATATGAGGTCATTTGCTGAAGGATAATCAAAGGAAAAAGATGTCTTCAGAGTAAAGGTAGAGTCTCTTGATGTTATACATTATGGGATGTCTCTAGATCTATATGAGCACATGTTTCTAAGTGTGTTGAAGGGTTTTCAAGATTGGAATCTCCTTTTATGTCAGAGTTTGAAAGTATGACATTATCTATTGTAAGCACAATTATTGCTATTCAAATATTGATGCAATCTCTGAATACCTTTTGATTCCCCAAAAGGATTCAATGTAAGTTTTGAAGTGACATTTCAATATGTTAAACAAGAGGTATACCTGACATAGGATCCTTGAAGAAAAACTACAACATTGTAGGAATTATATAGTGGTGTCATGAGACCATATGACATTGATCTTCATGACTTGGACAAGTAGTTTTGTTTAAAAAGTCTCACCATTTATCCATCATTTGAGCACGGGACCTAGATGAAGGTTATGGGGAGATTAATGTGGTCAAAGTTATTAGAGACAATTATTAGAAATTGTCTTGCCAAGCCTGTACCTGATGAAGTTTTTGATGTTATTGAATTCCAAAAGATGGTGAAATTGACAAGAGATTTTGAGTACAAGCTAAAGAGGATGGTGTTGATGTTTGCATTTGACGATAAAAGTGATAGATTGAGTAATTTTTTTGTAAATATTGAGATTCATTCTGCTTCATAACAAAAAGAAAAAATCACATCTCAGCAATCGTGATAAAGTTAATTGTTCAATTTGATTGTAAAACTTCATTGGTTGTTGAAATACTTTTCTAGCCTTCTACATGTATTGTTTTGATGCTAGAAAACAATTAATAGAGATAGTGCATAAACCTTTAAGGGAATCCGTAGAATTCTCAGACAAAAATAACATGTTTGGGTGGTGAGATGTCAATGCTCAAACAATGGGTACCCTATATAGTGAGGAAAGAGATTGAAAAGGGCAACATTGTCATAGCACAAGAGAGTGAAGACAACTCACCTATCACTCCTGGTAGGGTATAACAAAATGAATGTTAAAGAAAAAATTAGAAAATTTTAAGCTCTGTAAATGCATATGAAGGAGGAAGCAACTAAGGGTGTGCCTTCCAATCAAAGGAAAGAAAAACATTTGCAAATGTGGTCAATGTAATGAGGCAACCACCACATACTAGCCAAAGAACACACCAAACAAAATGGATTTGTTGAGGATTAGGCGCAAGTCTGGAGAAAGAAACCTAGGAATATGCACAAAATAGAGTGCCTCCATGGAACGCCAACAATGTAGCTGTTGGTAAAGAGAATATTTGTTGAAAGTCTAGGAAACATTCAAGAAAATAAAAAAGTGCACCATGATGAAGAAGGTCTTAGAAACCATTGAGAAAATTCATGGAGAGAGAATGAAACACATATAGAGGCTTGAACTAGAGTTAGAATATGTACAAAATGTATTTGAACAAAATTTAGAAACTCTCTAGCAAATATAAAGAAGGCATGCAACCTATTTAGTAAAACCCTCGAGTAAAAGCTAGAGTAAAAGTAACTTTCAAATAATGCATTGTCGAAAATGGAATTTGAGAAGGCTTCAAATGCTTTCAAACATAGGGCTGCACATGAATAGGGTATGGATACCCATCAAAGCATAAAGGAACTATAGAAGGGGACGACCACACTAAATGGATCTATTGAAAAGACTTTAGTAACTCCCAAACAAATACATTTGAAGGAATTTCACACTTGCTATAATGCACAAAATGGTCTACTCAAGAGACTTTAGAAATTCTCTACACCAAAAGGGGCAACGAACCATCAAGGATAACACTGCCTACAACATGCATAAAGAAATTTGTTGAAAGGTCTTTGTAAACTCTGAAACAAATGCATCTGGTATAAGTTGCAGAGGTGCCATAGGAGCAAGATGTGTTCATTCACCAGATGCATTGAAGGAGGAAAAAAAATGAGGAGGCTCGATGGAATGAGTGCCCCCATTAAAAAAAAATAGTTATAGACAAGAATACAATGACAAACAAAGAATTAGGGAAAATGGGGAAACATAAAATGAAGGAAGTGAGATCAATGTAGGAGGAGCAAGATCTAAATGCAACAAGCTATTGTTCGTTGATCATTGGCCCACAGTTTGAACATGCTCACGGGTCAAAACCCATGGGGTTGGGGAGAACAAGCCACGTGGTGGTGAGTGTTGGAAATAAATTGGGTTCAATGGTATAGTACATAAGGGATTTCATGTTTCTTTTGAAGTAAAATATTTTAAAAATTAAAATGGGTATGTGTAGGATCATGATGGGCCAAAAAGTGGCAATATGATGGGTTTGTGGCTAACGACTATTTTTTACCCAAAATTGATAAAATGAAAAGGGTTTTTAAAGGAGATTCTTATCTTTCCACGGATATAAATTATGATTTACTTTGAATTTAATAAGTAATTATTATTCATTTTCTATTCAAATTACAACTAAAGTCCTGATTGATAGGTTGGTTGAAAAACATCTATAACTTTCAAACGGTATCACATTTTTTCAATCCAAAACATGTACCACATTCTATGCTTCACATAATATAGGATTAAAAAAATAAAATTGAATTTCATGAAGTTTTGACTAGGTTAAGGTAGGTGGCTAGACATACGAGTTTTTATATTTCTTAAAAAATTGTAATTAAAAATTCATAATTAATTATTTACTTGGAAAAAAATTACAAAAAAATATGCATCACATTGGGATATGAGTCCTCTACTTATATCTAAAATATTATTAAAAAATATTATCATTTTATTGTGGTTAGGGTGGTCGTACACCTACTTCTTATTTTTTCCCTAAAATTGAAGTACCACTGCATTGAAATTTCAAATTTTCACCAAATACAATTTTTTTTTAAAACAAACCTAGTAGTTTAGAAACTACATTTAATTTTCCATAGATTCTATTCTTACATATTTTTGAAATAATATAGATAATTTATTCAATTTTTTATGTAAAGTTTCCTAACTTTGATTTTTCTAATTTTTTTGCCATTTAAGGGCCTATTTTTTCCATGATGATACTGCACATACCCAAATGTTGCATGAGAATTTTCCACATGGTGGTGGGCGCTTTACATGTTAAAAGGTAGAATATTAAAATTCTCTATGGCTTGGTGAAATATTGATCCGGTGGACATTTTTTAGTGGAAATTGAAGTGTCTCATTTTTCTCCAAAATCTACACCATTAGAAAGAGCTCAGTGTCCTGGTTCCAACGCAACTCGAATGGAGCAAAAAGGAGTCCGTTTGCACGAGTTATGGTCAGTCAAACCTTGGGTCAAACTGGAATCAGAGGGCGTCCAGGAAGCGGAAAAAATGATGTCGTCAAAAGTTGTCAAAGTCAGCATCATCGGGAATAGCTCATCGCAAGCTTTCCAACGGAACTCATTTCGTCGAAATCCGACATCGGACGCGAGAGTTATCAGCGGTCAAAGTTGCAGTTGACTTGGTGGACAAAGGGTACACTGATGACGTCATCATCCGTACAACTGACGTCAGCATATGGTACGGTATCTGATGTGGACCAACCCGGTGTTGGCACGTGTCATGTCCGTACAATGACGTGGCATCCATGTTGGCATTGTACGGAACCAGTTGTATTCGGACACGTGGCATCCGTACGACACGTCATCGGCAGTCAGCATGTCCAGCGAATCAGAATTCGACATGTGTCCTTTCCGTACGCCACGTCGACAGTCCATCAGCATCCTAGTCATCGTCCACGGCCTTGTCAGCGCACAGTCAGCAGTACGGTGGCAGCTTAGTCAGCTGATGGTCAGCATGCCACGTCACAACACACATCACCTCCACGTCGGCACGGGTAGCGGACACGTCAGACACATCAGCGGCATCGCCCAATTAGAATATGCCACGTGGCACCCTCCTGGTGCGGCACGTGTGTCTCTCCTATCTCCTCTATGACATGGCCCTCTAATCCATCTCTGTCGGCGGTTGAAATTTGTTTGTTTGATAAAAGTGTTGGGGGCAGATTCGAACCCCGAACCATGCGCATGCTACAAACCCGGGCGACCGTTGTACCATCGAGCGGTTTGTTACTATGTATAGCGGTCGTTTCCATTTGTTATGTAACGGTCAAATACGAAGGTCAAATTCCAACCGCCGGGCATCGAACCCGGAACCACCCGCATGCCAAAATCTAAGCCTACCGGTGAGCCGTTCGGTGGTTTAAACATATAGTTGGCATCGGTTTATTTTAGCAACAGTCCAAATACCGAATGCTTAATTTTTAAATCAAATCCCCTAATTTTTATATCAAAAACAAACTATAATCCTTTTTAAAGGATTAAATCAAACCTGCAAAACCTCCAAAGCCCGAGAGAAATGTAATGGAAGGGCTTATATTATTTTAGGGAGATTTTTAAAATATTATTTAAGGTTATTATGTAAAATAGGGGAGATTTAGTTGTTTTTATGGGAGATTCATAATGATTTTTATTGTATTTTGGAGAGATAAGGTGGATTTGGTGAATATTTGCAAATCAATTGGTTGAGAGCCAAATTGAGCAAATTATTTGTATAAAAAGGGGGCTTGAGGTGAGGATTGTAATCAAGTTATTTTCAGGTGACGAAGTCTTGAAGCGGTGGAGATAATCAAAAGAGAGGTCTTGTGGAGATTCTTTCAGATCATTCTCGCATATCAGAGCGTCGTTACGCTGCCGAAGTGCTTGGAGAATGGTGGTGCTTTTGTAATCGATTTTGGAGTTAATCGGATCGGTCTCTCTATTGGAGTGGACCCGAAGACGTAGTCACATTCTGTGACGAACTCCGTTATCAAGCGTTGTTTGCACTTCTCTTCTTCTCTCTCTTTCTGTTTCTCATTTCCTTCATTTCTGTTATAATCATCTTGTTAATTCTTTTCATTCTGTTATTTCCTTAAGTTAATTTCGATCTAATTAACTTGAAATAATCATTGTAAAAGAATTGTAAAAGTTAAACATTTCAATACTGCAATCTAGTCTAGATCCTATACAGATCAAATATGAAGCTCGGGTAAAGTCTTTCCCGATGCATTGTTTTAAAAGAATACACAATGGAAATATGTTTTAAAAGGGGGTGTCCAAAATTTTATTGTGTGAAGGTAAAAATAAAATTTACATGGTGAATTACCTATGCCCTATGAAAATTTAAATATAAATGGTGGGCTTAGATAGGTGAAAAGCATGGAAAATCAAATATTCTCTGGTGTGGTTTTATTTTGAAGCCAAATGTTTTTAATCTAAGCTAGAGTAGAAATTTGTGGAATGAAGTAAATAGTATGTGCATGGGAATAGTTTTGCTCAATTGTAGTGCATGGGGGGAATGTTTTATAAAGTGAATAAATTATTAAATATTTTGAAGACTCTATTGGTTGGAGAATGGAATAAATATAGATAGAACAAAAAGTAAAAATGTTAAATGTTTTTACCAGAAAATAATTCTTTTGAGTTGCTTTTGAATTTGATGTAGAATTCCATCACATGGACAAATTTTATGTTGCTTGGAAACTAATAGAAAATGTAGATTTTGGAGGAAAATTTAGTTTTGTTGAAGAGAGAGGAGAGATTCTTTTCAGTTGTTGCTGATTGAATGGTGGATGGAGCTACCATATGTCTTCAACATATCAGTTTTTTTTCTTCTTCCATTTCTTCTTATTCTCATTCTTCTCTTAATTGTAAAAGGTCTATGGTTCCAAATTCTGAAAGCTCTGCAAGTCAGGTAGAAGCTCTAGGTAGAATTGTAAATCTAGGGGAAATGTAATTGAGTCATTAAATCTGAAGTGTGTGTTTTGAGTTGTGCTCTCATGTTTATATTTTAGCTAATAATTATCTCCATTTCTGAGATGTATTACTCTTTTGGATTCAATAATAAAATCATCTTAGTCTTTTCATGCATTCAGTTACATTTGTTGTTTCCTTCTATTTTATGAATGATGTAAATGCTTTAGTGAATCACAAGGTGAACTTAGTATTGCTTATTATTTAGAGAATAGTGTAATTGCTTCAACAAGTGTGATAGTAGTGTTGTGTTTTAGGTGGATTTATAAAGAATGATTATCATATGAAACATCAATTGTCTTGTTGTCAAAATTTGATAACAATTGCAAAGATCTTTAGAACATGTTAACCATTGTAGGATGAAGTGCTCGTTATGTTACTCCATAGCCCATTTTTTGGCATTGGTCAAGTTTTCATGCTTCTATTATTTTTAGCTTGGTCCCAAATCTTCAAAATTAAAAATCATTTCAATTTTATATGTTGAGTTATATGTTTACCTTGTTCTCCATGCTAGTTAGTGAAATTCACTCATTGTCTTGCCAATAGTGAGTGATATTTTATGTTTCTCAACATAATTCTGGAGAACATTATTTGTTGAGCAATATAATATTAATTGCATCTCTAGATTTTTAGGTATTGTTCAAGGGTCACCCCCCTAGGTCTTACAAAGCTTGGAGTGTAGGGGAAATGTGTGTTAATCCAATTTCTTGTTAGGTGGCCAAATCGATATTTAGTTTGAACATAAGAAAGTGGCTAGTCTTTAGGGTTCAATTATTATGTTGATATTTGGAGCACCAATAGACCTTACAAAATTGATGTAGCCATGTTTTTGGAGCATACACATTAATAGAAATGGATGGTACACCTCTTAAAGAACCTATTAATGTTTTGAATATATCTTGATACTATGTCTAATCTTCTTGAATATTGTGAATGATAAAGTAGTGGTGTTAGAGTAAGTAGATGACATGTTGTATGCTCTTGCATTGCTTCATTCTCGACGTGAAATTATTTGTGCGCCTTGAATACTAAATTAATTATGTAAATTGATTTTTAGGTGGTTGCTTTAGGTTTCATACTATTTATAGTGTATAAAAAAAGTGCACCTTGCTTAATTCAAGATAAATTAGACTTAATGCTATCTTGATCTAGTGTTGTGAGGTGTTTTTCACATCCACATTAGGCCTTAGGCTCGTTTTAAGCTAAATTAACTTAACCTTTCCCTATTTTAATGTTGTAAAATGTATTTTTTTACATATTCACATTAAATTTTGGAGGCTTGTAAACTAAGGTGGACCTAATCTTGTGTTCTAATGTGTTTTACACATTCACATGAGATTTAGGACCCTTCTAAGCTAAATAGACTTAATTTGGCCTTAATTTAGTGTTGTAAAGTGTATTTTTCTACACTTCCACATTTATTTTGGGCCTTATTACATTAATTACCCTTGAAATCATCAATAATAGGCTCCTATGACCCCATATTATATATTCCAAGGCATATTTTGATCAAAAAACCTAATAAAATCAACATATAAACCTGGTTTCTTCACTCCACGACATCCCAACTGGAAAATAGCCCCTATGGGACCCCTTTGTCACCTTGGGTGAATAAGTCCCTTCTAGGTGGGACTCATTCACCCATTATGGAAAATGAGTCCCATTTGAGCCATTTTCAAGGTTTGAGCGGGAAAACATGGGTTTTCAGTTCAACTTTTTCCTATGTCAATCTTGGGGATCAAATTAATAAGCAACAAAATACATTCATATTATCAGGTCAAGCTCTCAAGAGTTAAGCACCCAAAGTCTTCACGAGGTCATCAAGATAGTTTACAATATCATTTCTAAAACATTCAAGAGCAAGATTCTTGATCAATTGTTGTAGCAATTCAAGATCCGTCATAATGGAAAGGTTTTAATTGCATTACTTCATGTTCATGCTTCATTACCTTATTTTATCATTTGGTTTAATTACCTAAAAGGGGTTTGACCAAGTAAAACCCCCGTTCCCTAACAATCAACACTTTTGTTCTCTATCCTTATGTGATTGTAATTCTAAGTGCTTTGAAGGATTGGAGATGATTGAAGAATAGGTTTCAAACTTGTTGGAGTCATCTCCCTACTTGAAAGGTCAAAATATTCACAAAAAGTCACTTAAGGTCTTGAAAATTAGGGTTTCACATCTAGATACTTGGAGGAACATATTGAGTATACTCAAAAGAGCAGATCTAGAATTTGAATTTCTAGAAAATCCAGACTAGATTCATTCACCAAGACTGGAAAATGAGTCCATCTATAGGTGTTTTTTGTAGGTATCTATAGATTTAGGTACCCATTTTCTTGAAACTTTCTCTTGTACTATTTTCCATAATTGGGATTGAGTCACCCAAAATGGAAAATGAGTCCCACTAGGCCTAAAATTAACATTTTCAAGATTTCAAAACCCCATTCCATCTCTAGCAAGTTCTCAAGTTCACACTTTCTATTTCACAACTTTATGTTTTGTTTTGTTTGCATTTCTAGGTCATGCATTGAATTATTGCATCAAACTAGGGTTTCACATTTCATCCTTCATTGCATTGAAATCTCAAGGGTTTTTTCTTAAGTGAAGAGTTAGGAAATGGTATTGCTCCTTTCAGGTCCAAAATCTTATAAGTGAAAGAGAGGCCACCATTTTCTTCATTTCATTTTGGTGAGCCTATATTTAGAACACCTTCTTTTCTGATTTGGATTCCTTCATCATCCTATATTTAGCTTGCATTAACTTTTCATCAAGGTTTGCATTATTTTATGGAATTCTAGGGTTTCAAAATTTTGCATTAGTGAAAGTGTAAATAGGTTGCATTTTTTCTTCTGAAATCATTGCAAATCATCTAGAAATTGCATTTTCACTTAGGATACATATCATACAACATAAAAAATATCAAAATCAATTGAAAATTCAAGAATTTTGTTAAAAAAATTGTTAGAATTGGCTATGGATGCCAAGATCTATGGACCAAATGGAAAGCACAAAAAGAGAGAATAATATGACAAGAATAAACTGTATTCAATATTGATATGCTATGATTTGATTAATTACAATGAGAGAGACCCCTTGGTTATATAGCCAAGGTGAGAACATAGAAGGGCATAATATTATGACATGAGACAACTATGAAAAGTTATCACTCCACTTAAGGTGGAGAGATAATCACATGATGTGTGTACAAAAGGTGGAAATGATAAAATAATGACATGTCAAGTCCACCAAAAGTGGAGATTCTCCAACAACCTCCTATGTGGTCCCTAAGTAAACTTAACTAAGGTGTAATTATGACCTAGGACAAGGTACAAGAAATTTAATTACACCAACAAAAATCCATACTAGGGCTCATTCGCTATCTTGGTTGAATCAATCCTAGAAAAAATCTAAAACTGCCTCTTACAACATTGAAAACCATATTTCTAAGCTTTTGTTTGCTTCCATTGGTTAGTTTTTTGATTGGGTTGACTTTCTATTACATGCATTTCACTAAATCTAGATTAAATTAGTCCATTTCATACATTGTTTCATTTCAAATTTTCATTCAGAACATTTCATTTTCACATTGTTGCATATTGTAATCAAAAAACTATCTTGCTTGAAAACTGAAAATAGCGTTTCATTTTAAATCCTTACATTGCATGTTAAAATTTCATAGATTAATTTTCAAAAATGTTAGTTTTGATCTTCACCAATTTTTCAAAGAAAATGATAGTCAATAAGCATGTTAGTCATTCATTCAATGCATTCCCTAGTTATGAGAGTATCTTAGTGCAATAGAATGAAAATGTTAACACTTTCCTTAAACTTACACCCCCTCCTATCTCCTCTATTTATGAGGATGATCTGATAGAAGAGAATCCAAACATAGATAATCATGATGATCATAATTGTTCTTCTCTTGATACCCCTCCTTTTAGTGATGAAGGTATCTTGGCAAAAAAAGGTACAATCATTGAGAATCATGAAGATATTACTTGTACTTCTCCTCATCCCCTTTGGGAAGATATTATAGAAAAAGAGAATGAGATTGTAAATGATGAGGATGATATATTGGTCTTAGATGATCAAATATTTAAGGTCTATAACAACCCTCTTTGTGGTCCTCCCCCTACTTATCCTATTTTGAAAGGTACTAGGGAACAATGGAATAAAATCATAAATGATCATGAAAATCATAATTGTTCTTCACCTAGTATCTCTCCTAGTTGGGAAGAGGATACTTTGATGTTAGATGATCCAATTCATAAAGATCATTTGAACCTTAGTCATCCCTCTTCACCTAGGGAAAACCTTATTGAACAATATAATCCAACCATTGATTATTCCCCTACTTGTAATTAAGTCATTTTGGAAGAACCAATCCATGAATGTCAATAGCATTTGGTTTGTAGTTGTCTAAAAAAAATATCCTCCTAGGGAGACTATCATGGTGTAAGAAAATGACAAGATTAGTAACGTGTCTCCCTTGGGTGATGGTCAAATGGTGATACTGGATTACCCTTTATTATAGATACACCAAACCAAGATCACTGAGGTTATGAATGCAAAAGTGTCCATTAGATACCTCTTGACTATTAGACCTCCTACATATCTTGTGGGACATCCTAAGAATCCTTTAATTCTTTATCCACCTTCACACAAACCTCAAACGCAAAACAAACCCAAACTTATCCTTTGCCCACCTAAGAATAATCCATTGTAGCAACTGATTCATAATATTGTTGCTCATACATACAACACTAGGAACAATCTGCAACCAATAGAAACACCTTCAACATCCCTCCTGTTGGTTATTTTTTAAGAACCAAACTTAATCTCAATCCTAACCTATGGGCTTTCCATGACCTAATTATCAACTAGGGTGAGGATTGGCCAACACTTAAGTAGAGTAACTACTACTCTACTTCTTCTCTTTGGGCTCTATGAAACCTAGGGATGGTAATTCTTTATATACTCATAATGTTTCAAACTTTGTTAAGAGTATTTCTTCACAAAGATGCATAGTTTCTTGAAAATCACTCTATCAAAAGCTCGACAAACCTGAAGCTGAAGTGTTATTTATTTTCAAGAAATGCTCCTTTATAATTAGGGTTGGGATATTGGAGTTTAAAGTATGTTAAATCATTTTTCATCTTAAGTCCTAGGCCCAATTCAGTAATGGCTCAACTAATCATAGGATAAATTGACCAAATAATTGTTGCGTCATCTAACGTAGAAAAGAATTACAGCTAGTGATGAACCTGTAATACAATCCTAAATGAAATACATAAATTAATGGACTATTAGAATGTTACTTTGTAACATTTAACTCACTATGTTTTTAGAATACCACTTAATAAATCCTATATGCTTTCCTCAAAAACCAATTAATTTATTTCAACATTTAATCAATTCTTTCAATTGAAGCACAAAACAAATTCATTATTTTTGTGTAAGTGATAGAATACAAATGAAGTTGTTAGTAACAATATTCATTCACAACTTTAAAGAAAACATAGAGGAGAGTAAAATTCTTAAAAGCTAATAGTCCTCTTCATTTTTGATATTTACTTGTAAAACATATTTAAGATTTATACAGAGTATAATTTTCATCTTAGACTTGCTTCCAATATATCTACCTAAATACCTATTAACATTCTATTTTCCTACTTGAGCTAAGTATCTACTGTGACCCTATTCTGGACTAAAAAATATGAACTCTCTCATTTTCAGCCATGAAATCCCCTTTATATAACAAGGGAGCAACAAGCATCCGGCTGAATTACAATTTCAATTTCAATTTAGAGTTCATTTAAAAAACTTAATTCCACCTAAAATCTCAAAGGACTCCCCAAGTGGTTTCATAAGTAATCATTTCATAACTAAGCAAGAAAAAAAACATGTGAAAAATGTTAGCCGTCACTATCACAACACTTGTCATTGGGAACAAAAAGGATTTGGTTCATTTTATTTGGAAATTCTCCACATCAGTAAGTGAAAAGAAAAGAAAAACCATGGATGCATAAATAAAAATACCTCATATGCAACGAACATGGTGTCATGAAAAACTAAAATAGAAGATGACCCTTATTCAAAGTCATCGGCATCCAAAAATTCCCAACCACCTCTAGTCCTTGTTGCAATTGGGGGTACTATAACCATGTCATCATCAGAGCTATCGTATGGCACCAAGGAATAGAGATACTGGCCATACTCTGAATCTGTCTCAACTTGAACATTTGAAGGAGTGTTTGAAAGCATAATAAGAGAATTTCACTTCTCCTGATCATTCTAGCAGTTCTTTCCATTCTTCCTAGCCTTTAGGCTCAACTGCTTCCCATATAAGGGTCCTATTTCTCAAGCGGTAAGTACTTTGCACAATTGTCTTCTTTTTATGGCCTCTAGCCCTCCTTTTTCCCTTTCAAATCTCAAGGGAAACCATGGTTTCCTGTTGAGTTGCCTCCTCATGGAATTTGGACATGGTAAACTGACTAGACCTCCTAATATGCAAGGTTGCCCCACCAGTCTTTCCCATCTTATCAGAGTTTACAAAATGATAATTTAAAAAGTCTTTTGTTTTAACACCCACAAGAAGAAAACCCCAATACCAGTGATAACGACCAATTCTAGCAGTAAAAGTCCTAAGTAGACCAGAGAGCTTAATTTCATACCAACCCAACCAAGACAAGAAAATTCTATCACAAATAAACCAACAACCCCTCATATTTATCCTAACACACATTGTAGACCAAAAAGAGAATGAAAATAGTCATCGATCAACTTGTATTAAATAGAGATTTCGAGTATGAAGAGTTAATGATGCAAAACTCCTTGCACGAGTGAATTGGAAGAATATAATTTTTTCTTTCAATCTCAACCATTCATCTGAGAGAAATTAATATTTCATGTAAGGCGACCATGAGCATAATTTTTTGACTTATTATCAACTTGCTTCTTGAAAGCAATGATGATATCTCAAATATTGACACATTATTCCTTAATCCTAATTTATTCATACAAGTCTTGACAATTTGGCATGTATCGCCAACTCAATTCATGCTTTTCATTTATATTGGTGAAGTACATAAGGTCAGTTTGGAGAGAAACTTTCCTTGCACTCCATCTCGCTTAATTGCTAATCCCCTTCTTGCTTTGCGCAAGACCCCTGTTCATCGCCACATTGCTACTTTCATTTATGGTAATCACCTACCATTTATTTATCTCCTCCTCACTTGGCTCTATCAATAATGAAAATATTTCTATGATAGCTTTTATCCCCTTATTTAATGGCCTTACTCCCAGACACACTTGTCCCTTCATCATGCTCTCGCCAATTCATACTTCATCCCTAAGATCACATCAATGATGAGAGACACTGTGAAAACATTAGATCTTAGATACATGCACCTGCATAGAACAAATGGCACCAAAGATATGGTCCATAAGATCAATCAAAATTAGCGAAAGACAAAAAAAACTTTAGAAAGTACTAATTGCTTGTCGTTGATCTAGAACCTAAGTTCAAAAATAGATCTATAATGAGTGATAAGGCCTTCGTTCAACACTAATTCTCCTCATACATTGTGCAAGCAATTAGCGATGAATGATTTAGATTGTTTATAAGGTTCATTGCTAATATGAGAACAAATTTTTATATTACATCTGCAGTCAAATGGTGTAACAACATATCACTCATCGCTATTACAAATGTTCTTTTTAATGGCCATTTGAGATGTGCGATAAGAGCATAAAAAAAAGAACATCATTCATCGCTATTAAAAATTTAAAGGATCATATTCCATTAGTGATGAGTGGTATCAATGGAAAGTACCACTCATTGCTCATTGCTACTTCATAGTGTAAACCTATGAATAAATCAATGACGAGCAATAGAGTTACGAGGGTGATTAGGACTTAAGTGAAAAATTTATGCACGTGCTTACAAGTTGTTCTAAAAAGGGGAGACTTCCTTAGAGTGACATGACAATGGTAAGCTCACAACTTTAGAACCATGTAAATGAAAGGACTTAATGATCAATTAATTATTCCCCTAGCCTATAAAAAGGATGATTCACACCTGCCCAGGAGAAAAATTGGTCATAGGTTGATAGTCTCATGATGAAATAAACATGAGGATTTCCTCCCTCTTCCCAACCGACAATATATATTTAACAGCTAGGAGAAAAAATAGAACACCAAGGAAAATAAAACCCTAAACCTCATATAAGAACCCTATAGTAGATGTGACAAATATATATAGTTTTAGGTCAAAATTCCTATGGTTTTCACATGAGCACACCAAAATTTACAATTTTTTTGAAAGTGCCATCTATGGCTCTTTCTGGGGATGTTTGTTCCTTAGTGAATAGAGCAAGAATTTATATCATCTGGGAGAAGTAGACCAGACACCTACTCCATTGGGCAATAGAGTTAAAAATATATCTATGCCCCCAACTTCTTTGGTTTGACAAGTAAAACCATAGTTGATGGCTCAAAAGCCATCAAGAAAAATGTGGGCCCTCTCTTAGCTCTATCATAAACAAATTTCTCATCACACTTCACTGAACCCAATTTGAAAATATCACTGCAATATGCCTAATCCTCATGTGGAAATAATTCATAAGTTTTGCTATTCACAATAGTATAAAGTTGAAAACAACTTCCCTTGATGTCTTGCTTATTACCACACTATAGCAAAAATTCATCCACCTACAAAAATTGAGACTCATACTTTGCCATATAGCTGGGATCATCAAGCTCAATTTGATTGGTAGGTTGCCCGCTAAAAGTGAAACATTTATAGGAATTGATCACAAAAATTTTCTCATTATGCAATCTACCTTCAAGTGTGTGTAAAGAAACACATTCACTTATTGGCACATATTGTAACTATGCCTCATCATACCTGTGTAGAGAGTCATCAAGAATCTCTAACCTATCCTTTTTCTTGCTCACTTTAATTTTTTTGAATAAATATATTAATATATTCATAATCTAAAACTTTTTCAAAAGTGAGTAATTTTGGTTCCAAAAGATAATATGGTTCCTTTTTTAAGTTATCCTTTATATCGACATGAAAAAAGTTCATAACTAGGCTCATTTAAATCAGGAAACAAGTACTCATTCAAATCCATATTGGGACTTTCATACTTCATCCTATCAAACACACTGGGTCCATGGTTGTCTATTGTTCTCAGCTCTTCAACACTAGTTTCTACATTTGTATTACCCTTCTTACACTCATGATCATCATATAATACATCATTGAAAACAAATAGCTACTTTTCATTAGGTATGTATAGGATCATCATGGAAA
>VDFB02351830.1:0-21793 GCA_007258455.2 Sequoia sempervirens
AAATACAATTTCAACATAAAAGAATAAAGAAGTAAAATCAACATGCCTGGAATTATAGCTTTCAATGAAGATAATGCTTCCTAAGCTTAATTCTCACAGTCATGCTTGTTTCTCCTTATATGATCAACCTATCTCCTATCCTATCCTTTCTCAAAACTCTCAACGAGCTACAAACTCACAAAGCAATCTATCTTTTCTCACTAATGCACTCAGCAACCCATTTGCACAAAAAACTATAGCCATGAACTTCAAAAGAATAATTGAAAGATAAAAAATGAATGACCAAAAGGCTAAGAAGTTGCCTCTACTTATACTAAAATCTGAGAAATTTATTGCTACAAATAAGCTCTACAATCTGCCACCTTTTTTGTTTCAACTACCACCACTTAACAACAAAAACCAAATTCTCCTCTAAATGAGTCGACTAAGCCAATTGAAGTGAAATGTGGCTGCTCAAACAGTTAAAATGCAAACACATAAATAGTCCTTGCATTTTTAGTCTCTCTAATATGGCTGAATCACCCTTTTAACTAACAACAACTACTATTTTACTAAGTCAAACACATAAATGTTTACCTACAAGTTTCTTATTTGTATACCAAGTTGACTTCTTCCAAGCTTTCAGCCAGCTTGTGGCATTTGAAAAAGTCTTATGCTCTAATAAGGTTGTGTGTGGCTTTTCAACACAACACTTTTACTTCTATTTGCATTCTATCTCTTACATGGCGTAGCATCTTATCTATTAAAATGCCTTACAATTTTTTCACATGCCCTTCCAACTTATGCGCTTTATTTGTAATAATAAATAATCCACATTTTATGTGCTATCAACAACAATACTATTCTCGCGTATGTGTTAGCCTTTATCCATAGTATATGCACAACATATGGTTATTATGTTATTGACGTTTATACAAGTCATTCACCATTATATGGTCTACATTATATATGCACTAAAGTTTACTTCATAACATTTCAAATATATATAAGCATTATATACATATAATTGTTAATATAATTAAATGACAACCAAATATTTTAATACACACACACACACACACACATATATGTATATATGTATATTAAAATCATTGGTTGTCATTTAAATATATTAATAGCTTTATATATATATATATATATATATATATATATAAGTATATATGTATACATTAACATACTCATAATACATATATATTAGTGTATATATATATATATATTATATACATATATCATTATTTTAGTATCCATAATAAACACATACATTTACATATTCATTGATTGGTATATATTATTTTCATGCATATGATATATCCACTCATGAGTATGTGTAAGTACTTCTACCTATGTATATGCATGTACGTATATACTCGCATGTATGAGTTATCACAATCACATACATATATATACACTCATCAATTAATACATAAATATAAATACATGAAGAAGAACTTACACTCAATACAGAGATTTAGTCACATAATCCAAACTAAGAAACAATCATGAAATCAAAGACCAAAACCAAAACCATAACAAATCATCCCCAAACTATGACCAAAGGTTTACTTACCAATTCCTACACTAATTTGACTCAACTTGACCAAACTAGGATGTGGGTGTGTGTTAGCTCAAATAGGCACATTAAGGGTTACCAAACCAAGCTCTTCTCCTGAGTGATGCTCCCCCTCTCTTCTAGAGGCTCGATTCTTTTCCTACATCCAACTTAGTGCATCACAATAGTAGTTACCTAATAACATTACATTTATATGCATAAAATATTTTCATCTTCAAAGTATTTAAATTATCCATATTGTATTGTGCATTCATTCATCACTTTCCATCAAAATATACAAAATATATTCATGTATTAAAGCATTTTAACTCATTAAAGTAATAGTAAATAGGTAATAACACAGTGGGGTGTAACATAAATTGTTCATCCAACCAGATTGTTGAAAAATTAGAAGACATTGATGGTCTTCCAATAATAGGTTATGTGTTGTTGGCTCCCTTCTTATAATATCACCTCCTATTTCTACTAGTTGAATTCTACAACTTTATAATCTCTTTGATTTCTAAGATTTTGGATGTTACTGCTTTTGTATTCCCTTGTACTCTATAACAGATTATAACTGATGGCTTATGAAACTCTTTGGGTTTTGAACAACGAAATCTTGGAAATGGAAAATGGTAGACTGGACCTTGTATACTCTCCTCCTACTTAATTTGGTTATTTTCCCTCAAATAGCATGGTATGAAAAGGATGGAGAAAAAATATTTCAAAACAATTGCAGATAATGCATGTAATAAATTTGAATTACATGTAAGATATCAAGATGTTAAAGAAATTAGTATCTTAGAACTTAATGTTAATTATAATAAATAACAAGAAAATTACCTTAAAATGTGGTATTACTGGATAGGTGTAGCATATGTGAAGTGTGGATTATCATCAGGCAACTATGGTTTATTATGGTTGACATGATGGAATTGAAATGACAGTACTATAGGAAGCTGTGCCGAAGCAATACATAATGTAAATGAAGGCACGTGTTAAAGAAGGTGGCAAGGTGAAATGGAAGGTTGTGCAAAGTATGCTATGATGTGACTTGATGATGTACGAGAGTGTAGTTGCTACATGCTAGGGTGATAGAAAGGATAATATGACAAGCATTAATTTCTATGGGTAAAAGGAGAATTAACTTGGAGGAAGTGGTATGGGGCGTGTTGAAAATGGAGTGGAAATAGGTGCTACGAGCAACTATAGAAGCAAGTCCCTCTATATTTATATGACTTAGGGTTGTTTCACAAGTCTCGTAGATTTCAGTTTTTGCATGTCTCAAAATAATTGTTATTGAAAGAAGATGGTGCATGTGTGTGCATGTGTAATTTTATTAAAAAAAATATTCTTGTGATGCATTCGCAAATGAGTTGTTTGGCTCATCTTTTTATGTAGAACTTATTGTGTCTTGCTTTTCTATCTGTGTAAGGAAGCTAAGGTAGAAGAACAACTTCCTACACTAATATTGACAGGAGGGTAATGCAAAAAATTATAAATCTTTACAATAAAAACTTAAATAGAAATAAACATAAATATCATGCATACCACAACACAATGATTTACGTGGGGAAACCCTTTTGGGAGAAAAACTCCACACTCCAAAAGTCACCCCATATATTATTCAAAAATCACAGAGATTACAATATATTTGTAGAGCAAAATTCTCATAGGAGTATCACCAACTAGGGATCTAGAGGCACGATCACTATCAAGCTCTCATAATACATCATAATACATAGCCATAATATAACACCCTCATAAAATAAGGTTTCCTTCTAGAGAAAGTCAAGCCAACAAAATATCGACCAAAAGATTTGAGAACTAATGATGAACGATCCAAATTTACAATAATAAAATATACATAAAATTTGGCTTTTGGGGGCGATACCCCCATCGGAGTGCATAGCCTTTAGACCCCCTATCGGGGGGATGATCCCCTCGAACCCCTCATAGGGGTACCCCATGCCCCCCCGCACTTACTTATCAACAATAATTTATGTAATTGCAAAGTTGAGACACATTTTCCCAACAATTTGGTGGACACTTTTTTCGGTATTGAACTATTGTTGCAGATGATCTAAGAAGTCCTTTTGAAGTGGCCTTTTATAGAGCTTTAGTCTATACCCATTGACCAATAATGAAAATCGTATTGGATCTATTGGTGTTAACTGGATGGCTCCATTGTGAAAAACATGTTGAATCTCATAGGGGCCAATCCATCTTGTTTGTAACTTCCCCTTATGGTCTTTATACCATGAGTCATAAAGCAAGGTCCAATCCCCTTCATTGAATTATTTAGTCTTGATAAATTGATCATGCCATTGTATCCTCTATTTTTGTATCATTTTAGTATGATGAATTGCCTTCATTCTTATCTCATCTAGAGCATTAAGATTATGTAATCTCTCTTTCTATTCTTCAAATATATCCATTCCTAGTTGTACTGTTGTACAAAGAGTTTTATATTCAAATAAGAAGACAACCTTTTCCCATATACCAGTTCATAATGGGGTGAACCCTATTATGGTTTTCCATATTGTTCTGTATGTCCAAACTGCTTTAGGAAATCTAGCTACCTAGTCTTTCCTATGCAGTTGAATTGTCTTTCTAAAAATACTTTATATATCCCTATTTGTAACTTCCACTTAACCATTAGCCTAGGGATGGTAGGGTGTATATTTCCCATGTCTAATCTTATACTCCTTTACTAATCAGTTTATTAACTCAAAAATGAATTGAGAAGCTTGGTTTGTTACTATTTGTCTAGGAACATCATATCTTGTGAAGATATCTTCATAAATAAACTTAGCAACATTTCCATCTCTAGCAAATTTTAATGCTTTTACCTCAACCCATTTTGTGAGATAATCGGTGTAGACCAAAATACATTCTTTGTTATTGGATGTTGCCCAGCTATGGAGCTAATAAAATCCAGTCCCCATTTATCAAATGGTCCAATGACTAATTGGGGTTGGAGTGACATTTCATCACTCTTAGTAGGTATTTCCATCCTTTGACATCTTCCACACCTTCTTGTGTACTTTAATGCATCCTTGTGAAGTGTAGGCTAATAGTAATCAATGTTTAAAATCTTCAATGTTGTCATTTTAGCTGCAAAATGCCCTCCACAAGGCTCATCATTGTTGGGAATTAAGGTGTCTCAACCTTTGTAATTGCATAGCATTAAAATATTAATTTATTAATGCTTATGTTGTATTTTCTTGCTCATATTAATTTTTCATCTAATGTGACTTGGCATGGTGAGTTGTTAGCATATTGGGAGGTGACATGGGATGTGACATGGATGTTGTGGTATCCAAAATGAAATGTAGGTGTTCCACTTTGGGAAGAGATTCTATGACATGTGTTGGCATCTTTGAGGGATTCTATGACAAAGTATGACAAATTCTTATGATGGATTCCTACGACGATCTTATGACATGTAAGAACCGGATTCTATGATAGGTTGGACAAGTGTTGGAAGGAATATTTGCATGGGGAAAGTAGAGGCCCAAGTTTGACCTATGATAGATTGTAAGAGAATGTAAGAGGCATCTTCTATATTTAGTCAGTTATGATAGATTCTCTTATAGCTGTAAGAGTTGTCATATATGATAGATTATATGACATTGTAAGGCATCTATCATACATATTAAGGGAAAATTTGGGGCACCCAAGTATGAAGGAATGTAAGGGGGGTTATGAATCATGTGACAAGTATCACAAGAGTCAAATATGTGTTTGAAAAATGTGCCACATGGATTTGGACGCCCATCTCTTGTAGCTTGTTCTGGAAGCTACCTTCATGCTTATATTCTCTATAAATTGGGTGTCTTGGAGTGGGTTTTGTATGATGTATTTGTAGGTATTGTTATGTTTCTATAATTACTCCAAAATTCAACACTCATGTATACTCCTGAAGAACTTGCATTGCAAGTGTGTTATAATCACCATTGATTTGATAATACATTGTGTAATTTTTGGAGTGTGGGGTTTTTCACCTGAAATGGTTTTCCTCATGATATATCTTGTGTTGTGAGCTTATTTACTTGCACGTGTTGCTTTTTTTTTGTATTATTCCTATTCTGCATCTCATATTGTAATTGGAAAAGAATTAAAACTATACATATCTCCTCTTAGATCAGTATTAGGAAGTGTTTTCACATACCATGCTTCCTTTCAGTTGGTATCAGAGCTTGATCACCTTTGATCCTAGTTGTTGGGTAGAGGGTTTTTTGTACTGATCTTCATTTGAGTGGGAGCCTATGTAGTGAGTTTGAAATATTTTTTGCAGAAGAGATGGCTGGCACATCTGGAAGAATCAAGATGGGGAAGTTTAACGGTGGTAACTTTGAAATTTGGAAGTTCAAGATGGAAGACATGCTCTTCTAGAATCAAACTGTCAGGAATGAAACAAGAATATTGGGATCTCATGGATAGGAAAGCCAAGGGTCTTATTAGACTCTATTTGGCTGATTTCATCCTCCTGAATGTCCATGAAGAGAAAAAATTTGCTTCTTTGTGGAAGAAGCTTGGTGATGTCTACCAAGCTTAATCCCTAGTAAACAAGATTTTCTTGAGAAAGAAAATGTATTCTCTGAAAATGGAAGATGGAGAATCCATGGCAGATCACCTTAATGCTTTTAACATGTTGGTTGCACAATTGGGTTCCATTGGAGACATGATTGATGACAAGACCGTTGCATGCTCCTTTTGTGTTTGTTGTCGAACTCTTGGGACCACCTTGTAATGGCTATTGAAAGCACTACTTCCACCTTCAAGATGGATGAGGCGATTGCCTCATTATTATCTGAAGAGATGCGAAGGAAGTCTTCTGAGATGGCTAAGGAGGCCCTTATTATTCGTGGCAGGCCAAAGGAGAGAGGCAAAAAGAAAGACAAGAAATATAAGTCAAAGTATCCGGGGAGATCTAAGTCTCCTAGTAAGAAGACCAAGGAAAAATGTTGGAACTGTGGCAAAACTAGTCACTTTCATAAAGATTGCAAGGAGAAGAAGAAGAAAAACAAGTCTTTCTTTGATTTTGAATTTGAGAAATCATCTCAAGATGATGGAGAAGCATTTATTTCAGCCTTGGTATCCCATGCATCGGATGATGTGTGGTTGATATATTCGGGTCCATCCTTTCACATGAATTCTCATAGAGATTGGTTCTCGAAGTATGAGTACAATGGCAGAGAGGTGTACTTGGGTGATTACTCTTGCCTGAAGATTGTTGGTCATGGAAGATTCAAAATCAGATTTCCTGATGGATGAGTGTAGGGGATCAATGGTGTACTACATATCCCTAGTTTGGCACGAAACCTGTTATTTGTAAGTAAATTGAATGTTGTGGGTGTGCAATTAGGTTTACCGAATGGAGAATGTAAGGTGATGAGAGGAGCTATGGTGCTTGCTAAGGGTGTTCAGATTGGCACTTTGTTTCAGCTTGATGCATGCACTATGGAGTGCATTTTTTTTTTGTTATGAAGAAGAGATCTTCAAAGTCACTATCCTCACCATTGGGATTGACAACAAAAAATATTTTTGCATCCACTTTTGATGGACGTGCTTTCTGGGTACCTAAGGGTGCTTATTCTATTGAAATGAAACTTCCAATAGAGAAAACTATGTATGGCACCAAAGGCTTGGACACATTGGTGAGAAGGGTCTTAGAACCTTGAAAAATAAAAATATTTTTGAGGGGATGAATGATTGCAATCTTGAGTTCAATTTTTGCGAACATTGCATTTATGGAAAACAAAACCGTGTTCAGTTTTATTCTAGTTCTCACAAATCTTCTAAAGTGTTGGATTTGATTCATTGTAATGTATTTGGTCCTGTTAATGTTCCTTTGATTGCAAAATCTATTTATTTTGTTTCATTCATTGATGATTACAGTAGGACATGGGTTTATATCCTTAGAATCAAATCTAAAGTATTTAATAGATTCAAAGAGTTTAAAGCTCTTGTAGAGAATCCGAAGGATAGAAAGATTAAATGTTTGAGGACTAACAATGGTAGTGAGTTTTGTTTGGAAAATTTTGATAGGTTCTATAAAGAACATGGGATTGAAAGGCATAAGAAAACTCCTTACACCCCTCAACAAAATGGAGTTGCAAAAAGAATGAATATAACATTGATGGAGAGGGCGAGGAGTATGCTTAGTGGAGCTAGCCTTGAACAAAAATTTTGGGTTGAAGTTGTTGCCACTATTTGCTACCTGATTAACAAGTCTCCTACTTCAGCACTCGTGGATAAGACACCCATGGCAGTATGGTCTGGTAAAAAAACCTCATTGAGACATATTTGAGTATTTGGTTGTGAGGAATATGCTCATGTGCCTAAGGAGAGGAGGTCTAAGTTGGAGAACAAGGCTATAAAATGTATCTTCATCGGTTATAGCATTGGTGTGAAAGGATACAAGCTTTGGGATCCTGTGGCCAAAAAAATTTTGTATGGAAGAAATGTGATTTCCAGGGAACTAGTTACTCCTATAGTTGTGCCACAACTAGAGAAAGAAGAAAATCAGGATGTAGTTTAGATTCCTCCTACCCCCGAGACAAAAGAACCTAATAGACCTAATGATGAGGATAGCTCAAGTAGCTTTGAAAGTTCAGATGAAAATGAAGAACCTCAATCTCAACCTTTGAGAAGGTCTACACAGATAAGGTGACAACCTGATAGGTTTGGATATTCATAGAATGATTCAAGTTGTATTTTTTCTTTGATCTCTAATACCGATGAGCCTAGGACCATAAGGGAGGCTATGGGTGTGCATGATTCAAATTTCTAGAAAAAAGGCCATGGATGAAGAAATGGTAGCATTAAAAAGAAATAACACTTGGGATATAGTGCCCTTGCTTGATGGACGTAAACCTATTGGTTGCAAATGGGTGTTCAAGAAAATTTTTGGTTCATATAGTAGTGTTGAGAGGTATAAGGAAAGGTTGGTCACAAAGGGTTATTCCCAAGTTGAGGGAATTGATTACGGTGAGATTTTTTTCTCTTGTTGCAAAGCAAACATCCATTAGATTTTTGTTATCATTTGTTGTTGCATATGATTTAGAGATTGAACAAATGGATGTGAAGACAACTTTCCTTCATGGTGACTTGAAGGAAGAGATATATATGTCATAGCCAGAGCATTACATTGATAAAGGTACATAAAATTTGGTTTGCAAATTGAAGAAGTCTTTGTATGGTTTGAAACAATCACCTAGGATGTGGTACCAAAAGTTTTATTCCTTTGTGTTGAGTTTGGGATTTTTGAGATTGAAATCAGATCATTGTGTTTATTTCAAAACAGTTGATGATTGTATTCTTAGTATTACATTATATGTTGATGACATGTTTTTCATTGGGAATGGTAAATCTTTGATTTCTAATTTGAAGTCTCAGCTTTCAACATAGTTTTAAATGAAGGATTTAGGTGCAACTAATACATTTTGGGTATGGAAATCAAAAGAGATAAGGCAAACGAAAAACTTTGGTTAGGGCAGAGTAAATATGTGAATTTTTTGTTGGAAGGATTCAACATGGCAAATTGTAGACCATTGTGTATTCATGTTACGATGGGGACAAAGTTATTAGTTTCAAATTGTCCAAAATCTCCTAGTGAGGTGGAGGATATGATGAGAGTACCTTATGTTAGTGTTTTTGGGAGTTTGATGTATGTCATTGTTTGTACAAGACCAGACATTGCCCAAGTAGTGGGAATCCTTAGTCAATCCATGGCTAATCCTAGACAAGTACATTAGGATGCGGTAAAGAGAAGTATTCAAGTATTGCAGTGCATTTCTGAGTATTCCTTATGTTATCATGGACATCCTATAGGATCTTTGCATTTAGTTTGTATTTGTGGATTCGTGGATTTAGATTGGGCAGGTGACATTGACAACAAAATATCCACTAGTGCCTACATGTTTATTGTGTTTGGTGGTGCTATAAGCTGGATGAGTAAGTGACAAGCTATAGTCGCTTTGTCCACTATAGAAGCATATTACATGGTAGGTACTCATGCTTGTAAGGAAGCCATTTGGCTTTGAAGATTGTGTTTAGATGTTGGGCTTGATGTAGGGATGATTACTATTTGCAGTGACAGTCAGAGTGTTATCTGTTTAGCGAAGAATCCCACCTTCCATGCTAGAACAAAACATATTGATGTTTAATTCCATTTTGTACATGACATGGTGGAAGATGGTAAGGTGTAGATTGAAAAAGTTGGTACTTTGATGAATGTTGTAGATCCCTTGACAAAGCCAGTGAGCACATAGAAGTTCAGGTGGTGTTCGGAGTCTATGGGCCTTTCAGCCCCTAGCAGTTGATTATCTAATTAGATTGGCTCTTGAAAGGTGTTCGACAAGTGGGAGAATGTTGGGAATTAAGGTTTCTCAACCTTTGGAATTTCCTACCATTAAAATATTAATTTATTAATGCTTATGTTGTATTTTCTTGCTCATATTAATTTGTTATCTAATGTGACTTGGCATGATGAGTTGTCAGCATATTGGGAGGTGACATGGGATGTGACATGGATGTTGTGCTCTCCACAAGGCAATGTAGGCGTCCCACTTTGGGAAGAGATTATGTGACATGTGTTAGCATCTTTGAGGGATTCTATGACAAAGTACGATAGATTCTTATGAAAGATTCCTATGACAATCATATGTTGCGTAAGATACAAATTCTATGACAGGTTTGACAAGTGTTGGAAGGAAAATTTTCATGGGAAAAGTAGGTGCCCAAGTTTGAACTATGATAGGCTATAAGAGAATGTAAGAGGAATTTTCTATATTTAGTTAGTTATGATAGATTCTCTTATAGCTGTAAGAGTTGTCATATATGATAGATTATATGACATTGTAAGGCATCTATCATACATATTAGGGGAAAAATTGGGGTGCCCAATTATGGAGGCATGTAAGGGGGGCTAGGATTCATGTGAAAAGTGTCACAAGAGTCAAATATGTGTTTGAAAAATGTGCCACATGGATTTGGGCACCCATCTCTTGTAGCTTGTAATAGAAGCTACCTTCATGCTTGTATTATTTATAAATTGGGTGTCTTGGAGTGGGTTTTGTATTTTATATTTGTAGATATTGTTATGTTTTCAAAATTACTCTAGAATTTAACACTCGTAATATACTCCTAATGAACTTGCATTACAAGTGTGTTGTAATCAACATTGATTTGATAATACATTGTGCGGGTTTTGGAGTGTGGGGTTTTTCACCTAAAAGGGTTTTCCCCATGATATATCTTATGTTGTGAGATTATTTACTTGCATGTGTTGCTAGCTTTTTTTGTATTATTCCTATTGTGCATCTCATATTGTAATTGAAAAAGAATTAAAACTATACATCTCTCCTCTTAGATCAACATTAGGAGTCGTTTCCACATACCTTGCTTCCTTTCAATCATGACATGCCTTTATAATATCATAGACTTCATCATCTCTAATGCATCTTCTCATTATATTATCAGCCTTGTATAAAAGAGATAACTAGCTATCCATAAGGAAAAATTCTCTCAACTAGATGTATCTTTTCTATTGGTGAGAGATGTGGTGGTGTCTTCCCTGCAACCAAATAATTAGTTATATCTGCATACCAAGGTGTATGCACAAAGAGGGAAAATAATTTTTCATCAAGAAAGGAGTCATCAACAATATCCTCTATTGATTTTATTGGTAACCTTGAGAGGAAATCCGTTACTACATTGGACTTCCTTGGTTTATCCATTATTATGGTATCAAATTCTTGCATTAGTAATAACCATCTTACAAGTCTTCATCCAACCACTGGTTTATTCATCAAATATCTTATTGTTGTATGGTTTGTGTGAATAAAGACAAAGTATCCTATGATGTAATGTTTGAACTTATTAATGGCATATACTACTGCCAACATTTCCTTTCAATGACTGTATAATTAAGCTTTGCACCTTGAAGATTCTTTCTGATATAATAGATGACATATTCTAAATTCCCTTCTTTTTGTTCTAAAACAACACCAATTGCAAAATCATATGCATCTATATATATGTAAAAAGGTATTGTCCAGTTTGGTCCTCTTAAGATAGGGGTATTGGTGTGTGGCTTTGAGGGCTTCAAAGGCATTTTGGCAAGCAAGGGTTTGATCAAATTCCACATATTTAGAGAGGAGAATAAATAATGGGGTTGTGATCTTACTGAAATTTTGGATAGACCTCCTACAGTAACCAACATGATCAAGAAAAAATTTGACATCCTTTGGATTTTGAGGAAAAAGTATAGTAGAGATCACTTCTATCTTGTTTAGGTGTACCTGTATTCCCTTACTAGACATAAACTGTCACAAGACCACTCCTTCAATCATCATCATGAAACATTTTTCCTGACTCAAAAAAAGGTTGTGATATTGACACCTTTATAGGACTTTCTCCAAATTAGTAAATGCTTCTTCATAAGCATTCCCATAGGTGGTAAAATCATCAATGTAAACTTCCTTGGAATCATGTTCAAAGTTTGAGAATATACTTAAGATTGCCCTCTAAAATGTTGCAGGAGTATTACATAACCCAAATGGAAAGAAAAACATGCATATGTACCCCATGGGCAAGTAAAAGTTGTCGTGTCCTGATCCTTTGAAGTTATTTTAATCAGATTATACCCATAGAATCCATCTAAGAAGGAGAAATATTACTTTCCTACCAATGATTCCAACACCCGATCAATGAAAGGAAGGGGAAAATGGTCTCTTCTTGTTGTTCCACTCAATTATCTATAATCAACACATACCCTCCATTTTTATCCCTTCTTTGGCACAATCACCAATTAGGATACCCATTGGCTACTAGATATTAGATAAATAAACCCTACATCTAACAAATTTTGTAATTTTGTTTTGACTATGTCACGTACAATGGGGTTCATTCTTCTATGAGGCTACCTCACTGGTTTGTAGCATTCATTAATATAGATTTTATGTATGCATAGGTGAGTATCTATACCTTTCATTTCATGATAGTCCCATGCAAATGTAGTTTCGTGTGCTTGCAACATGGTTAGTAATGAAGACTATTATATAGTTTTCAATCATTTATTGAAATTTAACATTCTACCTTGTGTGATCTCTATGGTTAAGGTTGTTGTCTTGATAGAGGCAATTAAAAGGCCTTCTAAATTGGGATTCCAATTTTGGGGCAGCAGTGTATGAAAAGTATGAGAAGTAGACTCAGAGGAATTTACAAGTATTATGTTATGCAAAGGACAATGTAAGCATGTAAGACAGTTGTGTTGTTGCGGGTCCCTACCATAAGAGTTTTTCATAATGTTTGCAAGGACTTCATCTTCATCCTAGGTTTCCAACAATAGATTAAATTCAATGGTCATGAGTTTTTATAAAGAATATTGGTCATCTTCATCAAGGGTAGACCATACAATTTGATCCAAATCTATACGTGGTTGTGTAGGTTGGTAAATGACCACTTATTTGGTCATGTTTCTATTATAAATGATCATATTACTAGAATTGCAAAGTAGGGGTATAGAATGATCAAACACAATCAAACAACCACTCACAAGAACCCCTAGTCATTAATCTATTGGCTTTCCTTCTCAAACTGCAATTGATCCTTGTAGCCTTTCAAAAATTCCTTTTTAACCATAAATTTTGGAGAAGACCTAATATTTAGAAAGAAAGATGAGTTTTAGATACCCTTTTGGCCATTACTACACATATCCAGAAATGGGGTATGGTTACTTTGTATGGAATGTACCAAAATTTGACTGTCCCCTTTTCTTATTAGGCCTAATAAGACAATTAGGCTTGGCAATAATCAGGTTTTGGCTTCAAAAGACTTCTAAGGTTGTACACACAACTCCAACACATCTCACTAGGCCCCAATTCACTTCCCCTTTCTCATAGGTAACCCTACATTGTCTTCCATAACAAACCCTCTAAGACCTAGGACTTTGTTTGCAAACAAGGCTTAAGAAAACATCAAACTGCCACTCAATCCTCCCTCACACATGCAGAACCAAACCCCAAACCTTGCAAGGAATTGAAACATGTCAAATCAGACTTAACTACAAAGTTTCATTGCTTTCTTAGGGTGGAAACTCAAGAAAAAGCATTTTTTGTGTGTTTAGGAACCTTAGGTAGGGTTACAGACCAGTTTTAGGAAAATGGTGATATCTCCCTTCTCCCTTAATGAAAATTGATCAAATAAAAACCACAATTAAGGTAAGAGTTCCCACTACAACATACAATCATTCATCCATCCACGCAGTACACCAGGAAGTTGTACAACATGACAAAAATTTGAAGAATGTAGGAAAACACAAAATTTTCACATGCAAGCAAAGAACTTCTCCAAATCTTCATTCCAACCTTTGGTTCAATGATCCAAGGAATTTTTAAGCATGTACAAACATATCCCAACTACCTCCAACCATATTTTTAGTTAAGGAGTTAACAAAACACCATTATGTCCTTTTGTTGCAAGAAGTGCAAAAAGTTGTTTGACAACATTAGTGCAACTTGACAACTTTTAAATTTTTGTATTGCCTAGTACCAAAAGACTCAAACTTGACTCCAACCAACCTAAAATAGCCTAAAAAGACCTTATTACATGAAATAACACAAACCAAAACAAAAATTCCAACTTTTGACTCTTGGAGGCATAATGGACCTGTGGGTGCCTTTGCACCATACTCCCAAGGGAAAAGAAAGCTCAAGTCCCACTTGAGGATAGATTTGCAACTGTGTAGCCATGTTTTACAATGTCATCTTCAGTCATCCAAAAAGCATCTTCCATATGATGACCTTTCCATTTGACCAAATAGTGGAAGTAGACCTTATTCCTTGTCTTCTTAAGTTCTTTTGTGTCCAAAATGCATTCCAACTCCAGAGGTTTGCTTGGTGGGAGATCTCTAACACAATCCTCATCAAAGAAAGTTGATGAGCCTACATTATCACCTACAACAATAGCCCCTTTTTAAGGGTAGAGGTCAGATACATTAAAAATAGGAGAAATGGCAATACTAGGGGGAAGCACTATTTCATATGCATTCTCTCCAAATTTATGCACCACTTTACATGGCCCTATCTTCTTCATGTGTAGTTTAGAATACTACCCCTTAGGAAACCTTTTCTTCCTCAAATGAGCCAAAAAAATCCTGAACCTTGTAGTGAACCTCTCTCCTCTTTAGATCAACATTGTGTGTATACTTGTCTACACTCCTTTGAAGATTTTCCTTGACTTGTTGGTGGATCTCTTGCATAGCCACAAAAAATTATTCACCTTCAACACTCCTCCTTTCCATTCCACTCACATCTCTCAATTCAAACACACCCCTAGGCTGCAAACCATAAACAATCTCAAAAGGACTCTTTCCAACACTCCTATTCACCGAGTCATTGTAGGCAAACTCTGCTTGAGGAAAAATCAAATCCCACAACATTGAATGCTCTTTGGTTAGACATCTTAGGAGGTTCCCAGGGATCCTATTCACCACTTCAGTTTTCCCATCAATTTGAGGGTGATGGGCATAACTAAAACTCAAATTAGTACCAAGTTTCTTCCTCAAGGTTCTCCAAAAATGACCAACAAACTTGCTATTCCTATTTGAAACAATGCTAAGAGGAAAACCATGAATTCTTACCACCTCTTTGAATAATAGACCTACTATGTACAAAGCATCATGAGTACTTTTGCAAGGTATAAAGTGAGCCATCTTAGAAAACTTGTCCACAACATACACTAAGTCAAAACCCCTTTGTGTTCTAGGCAACCCCATCACAAAATCCATACTAATTAATTCCCAAGGCCTATTGGGAATGGGAATAGATTGGTATAACCCTGCATTAATGCTACATCCTTTAGCCCTTTGACAAATAGTGCACTTTTCAACAAATTTCCTCACATCAATTTGCATTTTTGGCCAATAGTAGTGCCTCTTCAACTGCTCCAATGTCTTATCAAGACCAAAATGACCTGCAAGACTACCACTATGCTTTTCTTTGATAAAGTTCTCCCTCATTGAACATTTAGGAATACATAATTGTGCCCCTTTAAACAACAAATCATCTTGGATAAAAAAATCAAGCCATTTATCTTTATTGCTGCTACAAGGTTGCCTACAACTTGCATAAATTTCTTTAAAATTTGCATCCTCAAGATACATACCTCAAAGAATCAACTCCCACGCTTTGTAACTAAATTTTCTGCACCATTAGAGCCCTTCTACTTAATGCATCTGCCACTTTGACAGACTGACCCTTCTTTTGCTTAATGGTGAAAGTAAAACCTTGCAAATACTCAACCCATTTAGCATGCCTATGACTAAGTTTATCTTGACTATTAAAAAATTGGAGTGCATGATTATCAGTATACACTATAAACTCCTTAGGAAGTAGATAATGTCTCCATTTCTTTAATGCTTGCACCATTGCATACATTTCAAGGTCATAGGAATAATACATTTTCTTGGCCTCATTCAATTTCTCACTGAAGAAGGAAATATGCCTATTTTCTTGACTTAATACAACACCTATGGAATGGCCACTAGCATCACATTCAATTATAAAGACCTTGTCAAAACTAGGAAAAGCCAATATAGGTTGCTCAGCTACCCTCTTTTTCAAATATTCAAAACTCCTATCAGCCTCACTAGACCAAACAAACTTCTTCCTTTTATCACCCTTTATCGTATCAATCCTGGGAGCACAAACATCACTGAAACCTTTAATATTTTTTTGTAAAATCTAGCCAAATCATGGAAACTCCTTATCTTAGCAACTGATTTGGGAGTAGGCCAACTTAGGATAGCCTAAACCTTGCTTGGATCCATCTTCAAGGTGTCATTGGTGACCACAAAACCAAGATATACCAACTCTATTTTCAAGAAATCACATTTCTTCAAGTTTATCATTAGTTTCTCTTCACGTAATCTTCTCAAAATCAAATCCAAATGCTGCAAATGCTCTTCTTTAGTTCTACTAAAAACAAGAATGTCATCAAGATATACCACAACAAACTTACCAATGAAAGGTTTTATCACTTCATTCATTAACCGCATGAAAGTACTAGGTGCATTTGATAAACCAAAGGGCATTACAAGCCATTCATAAAACCCTTGATTTTTCTTAAATGTTGTTTTCCATTCATCACCTGGTATGATCCTTATTTGGTGGTAACCACTCTTGAGATCAATTTTGGAAAAGTAACATGCACCACCCAAACAATCCATTAAATCTTCAAGTCTTGGAATGTGAAATCTATACCTTATTATGATCTTGTTGATGGCCCTGGAATCAGTACACATCCTCCACTCACCCCCTTTCTTTGGTGCTAAGACTGTGGGAACCGCACAAGGACTTAAAATCTCTCTAATCATCCCCTTGTCAAGTAGCTCTTGCACTTTCTTGAAAACTAGCCCCTGGGATGAAATCAATGTGGTGGCTAATGTCCCTCATAGGTGGCAAAGTGTTAGGAATCTCATCCACTACTATCTCAACATATTTTTTGAGCAAGGTTTTGATCTCCAAAGGAAACTCTTCCTTCTTTTTTGCTACCATGACAGACCTAGGCTTTATTATGATGGCAAAACCCATATTCTCCTCTTCCATGGTCTTTAGGAACTCCTTCTCATCTACTAGCATCACACTAGACCCTACTTGTGATTCTTGTCTTTCATCTTTCAATGGTGTGAGGGTGTAAGAAACCCCATCCTTTTCTATAGCATATGTGTTTTTCCTACCATCATGTATTGCCTTTCTATCATACTGCCAAGGCCTACCCAAAAGCAAATTGCAAACATCCATTGGAATTATGTCACATAAAACCTTATCCTTATATCCCCTTATGTGAAAAATCTACCCAAATTTGTTCATTCACAACTACTTGATGCCCTTTGTTAAGCCAGAAGACTATGTATGGAGTGGCATGAGGAATCTTTTTCAACTTAAGCTTCTCTACCATTTCAATAGAAACCAAATTGTCAGTACTACCAGAATCAATCACAACTTTGCAACATTTACTTAGGCACTTACATGTAGTTTTGAAAAGTGACTTTCTCTATGGTGGTTCCTTTGCCATTGGTACTTTGATCAAAGTTCTTCTCACCATGAGAGACTCACCAACTTCTAGTTCCACATTTTGAGATGGTGAGTTGACACTTTCAACCTCATCTCCACCTTGTGTAATCTGATTTCTCCTCTCACCTTTGAAAGAGGTAGATGGCTGCTCCTCAGTGCATTGCCATGCTTGATGGCCTACAAATATATTGCATTTATAGCACTTCCTAGTGAATCCACTTGATCCTCCCCTTTGACCTCCAAATTTGCCCCTATTGTCTGGTCTTCTTCCTCTAAAGTTACCCCTTGAGTCTGAATTTTGTTCTTGATTGGTACTTGTTTCACCTTGTGATCTTTAGGACTACCCTCTACCAATAATGTCCCTCTTCCTCTAAAACTCCTTCCTCTACCCATGCTTTTCTTTTCTTGTCTTCTCCTCAACTTATCTTCAACCCTTATGGTCAATTGATAGTACTCTTCCACTATTCTTGGGTTTGTGAGACTTAGTTCATCCTGTAGGTTGTATCTCAACCCATTGATGTATCTTGCCACTTTTTCCACATCATCTTCTACATGGCTTGCCCTTATACTCAATTTGTAGAACTCCTTTTTATAGGCCTTCACATCCATATATTTTTGCTTAAGGTTTTGAAGTTTTCTATATAACTGAATGACATAGTCACTAGGTAGGAATTTTCCTTTGAGTTTGGAAACCATCCTATCCCAATAGGTGATTTTGGACTTGCCCTTCTTCCTCCTCTCATTTTGCACATAGTCCCACCAAAGTAAGGCATGACCCTTCAATTTTTTCTTGGCCAACTTCACTCTTTATTCTTTTGGTACATCTTCATATTCAAAATAGCTGACTAGTGCTCCTATCCAATCTAGGAGTTCCTCACTATCCAAGTTTCCTCCATACACTGGTAAATCCATCTTTATCTTGGGACCTTCTCCTTTGACTACCTTCAATAACTTTTCCAGTTTCAAGTCATCAGGATCCAACTCTTCTTGGGACCCTTCTTGGGAATTTTCCTTCTCCCCTTCTTCTTCTTCTTCTTCTTCTTTTTGGTCACTCAAATCTCCTGCGACACTCCTCTTCTCTAACTTGTTTCAACTGCAACAAGCCTGGATTCAAGGGTCTTTTTCAACTCCCTCATTTGTCTCATCTCTCTTGTGCATGTTTCTCCTTCAATTCATTCACCTCTTTGGCAACTGGATTCCCTTTTGGAGGCATCCTTGTTTCCTCTTCACTTTAACTTTTCCCTCTTTTGACCAACCTATGCTATGATACCAATTTGATGTAGAGAAGGGGTATAAAATGATCAAACACAATCAGGCAACCACTCACAAGAACCCCTGATCATTAATCTATTAGTTTTCCTTCTCAAACTACAATTGATCCTTGTAGCCTTTCAAACAGGAATTTTTTACCATAACTTTTGGAACAGACCTAACATTCAAAAAGAAAGACTAGCTTGAGATACCCTTTTGGCCATTACTACACATATCTAGAAATGGGGTATGGTTACTTTGTATAGAATGGACCAAATTTTGACTGTTCCCTTTTCTTATTAGGCCTAATAAGGCAATTAGGCTTGGCAACAATTGGGTTTTGGCATCAAAAGACTTCTAGGGCTATACACACAACTCCAACACATCTCACTAGGCCCCAATTCACTTCCCCTTTCTCATAGGTAACCCTACAATGTCTTCCACAACAAACCCTCTAAGCCTTGGGACTTTGTTTGCAAACAAGGCTTAAAAAACATCAAATAGTCACGCAATCCTCCATCACACGTGCAAACCCAGACCCCAAACCTTGCAAGGAATTGAAGCATGTAAAATTAGACTTAACTACAAAGTTTCATTGCTTTCTTAGGGTGGAAACTTGAGAAAAAACATTTTTTGTGTGTTTAGGAACCCTAGGTAGGGTTACAGACCACTTTCAAGAAAATGGTGACATCTCCCTTCTCCCTTAACAAAAATTGATAAAATTAAAACCACAATTAAGGTAAGAGTTCCCACTACAACATACAATCATTCATCCATCCATATAGTGCACTAGGAATCCGTACAACATGAAAAATTTGTAGAATGTAGGAAAACACAAAATTCTCACATGCAAGCAAAGAACTTCTTCTCCAAATCTTTATTCCAACCTTTAGTTCAATGATCCAAGACATTTTTAAGCATGTACAAACATATCCCAATTTCCTCCAACCATATTTTTGGTTAAGGAGTTAACAAAACACCATTATGTCCTTTTGATGCAAGAAGTGCAAAAAGTTGCTTGACAACATTGGTGCAACTTGACAACTTTTACATTTTTGCATTGCCTAGTACCAAAAGACTCAAAGTTGACTCCAACCAACCTACAATGGCCTAAAAATATCTTACTACATGAAATAACACAAACCAAAACAAAAATTCCAACTTTTGACTCTTTGAGGCATAATGGATCTATGGGTGCCCCTACAACATGAATACACCTACAGAGGCAACCAAGGCCTCCCTAAAATTAAGGGGTGTCCTACAAGGTTTGATGTAGGTTGTAAGACCATGAAATATGTAGGGTATTCCTATGAGTCTAATGTGATGACTAAATCTTCCATAATACTGTAAAAACCTAGCCATGAGAGCAATTTTTTTTTGACCATACAAATTCACATATAAGCATCACAATATCCATAATCATTAGCTGCAAAGCTAGATAAAATTAAACAATTAAGATGTCTGGAAACCAAATACCAAAGGAAGAATCTTGTTTTTGATTATCTAGCATGAGTAGATGTCGAAATGCATGATTGAATTAGCTTTTGGTTCCTCATGGGGTGCAACAAACCCAACCACGTGAACCACGACCCAGTCCACCCCAACCAAGTGGATCCAACAAGCTATTCCCAACCACGTGAACCACAACTCAGTCTACCCCAACCAAGTGGACCTAGCAAGCTATTCCAGGACAGACCTGTAAATGTTTGGGTTGAGGGCATGAAAGGTAACTAGCAAAGTCAAGCTCAATTGTGAAGAGGCTTTGGTGCATCCCATACTACACTGTGGGTCCAACCTCATCAAAACAAGAACAACACAAGGTGAGGGCAAGATAATTAGGCAAATAGGAGGGAGAATCGCCACTATCCCATCTAGTGCATCCCATATAAAGGAATGATAGTACATTGCACACTACACTAGGGGTCCCATTTGTTTCTTGGTCTTTTGCACTAAGTGGGGTGGTGGTATGGGTATTGGTCAATTGGGTAGACGATTCAGTGCATCCTATACTATACCGTGGGTCCATCCTCTATCCCAAGGGTCTTAGAGAATTCCCAAGTAGTGAACCTACCAAACCTGGTGGATTTTGACCTCAATCCCCTATAGGCCACCGACAAGGAGTTTGTCCACCCAGGAAGAAGAAACTTCTGACAATTACCACCTTGTGACCTTAGCGAGAATTCCATCTCTCTTCTTCACAATCCTAGGTAGCACTGGAATTGGTCACTTCCATGCACTTAGTGACTACCAGTGAACCCCCTTGATACAATGGTTACCCCAGATTACCGTTACCCGCACGGATGGGTCCCTACCAGTGTAACCATTCCCATATCATTTATAACTAGGGTAGCCTATAACAACCTTCACCTCCATGAACCAGGTGAGTGTCGACTAGTCTCTATCAGTAGCCCAAACATCGATCATTGGCACAGTCCAATGACTGCTTGTCACTACTCAAAATCTCAAAGATTCACACTTGGGTCTTCTTTGGCTTAGTCCTATAGGTGTTCTGATAACTCCCTTTGCATCACTATGACACTTTAATAGGAATTAAGGAATGGTTTTAGGTGACTAATTATTGTAGACACATATAGGCCAACATATGCTACCCTTAAACCCTTCTTTAGAGTGAGTCATATTAATTATGGGCATCCAAGGTTGTGTTTAATTAATTATAAGTTTGATCTCTTAAACTAAATTCTTGTTTTCTCTACCCCTCATAGTTTCTAACTACTATCTTTTAGAGGCAACAACATTTCCAAGAAATGTTAAATGTCATCACATCACCCTTTCTATCAGTGGCAGATTTATATTTTTTAACCTTACTAAGGATCAAGTCTGATTTGAAGTTTCTCTCTCTCTCTCTCTCTCTCTCTCTCTCTCTCTCTCTCTCTCTCTCTCTCTC
>VDFB02351831.1:0-25055 GCA_007258455.2 Sequoia sempervirens
TTGATTTAGGCGGAGAAAAAAGCATTCAACTGGATGACACCTTCGAATAAGTATAATCAGAAACAAAACCAAAAGATTTGTGAGGAATTTGGAACTAAAAAAAAATGACAGATCTTTGTTTACCATATATGCAATGTTCACAAAATTAGAACTCAGGTTACAATGTTCCAAGCCCTTCTACTAGGTTTTTTATTTTTTAAGGTTTTAAGCACGGTTTCACCAATGTGGCCAAGCCTATGATGCGGAGCATTGTCTTTTCTGCTGGAAGTTTAACCTCCATGGCGTTTACTCCATCAAAAACATTTTCCTTCTTATCTCCATGAGTAGCCTTAAGTGACTTTGCAGAGACATTGTTACATTGGACAACTAGTGCATCCAACTTGTACAAGGTACCAATTCGAGCACCCCTAGCCAGCACCATTGCGCCTCCAGTCATTTTGCAGCCATCTCGATTGAGATGTGACTTGCACTCCAATATCATTCAACACTTCACAGTAGAGATTCTGAGCGGACTTGGTATATGCATCACATCATTGATTCCCTTCACTCTTCCATTAGGGAATTGAATTTTGACTCTTCTATGACCAACAATTTCCAAAGATGAATCACTTTCCAAGTACACCTTTCCACCATTGTATTCTTCATACTTTGTGAACCAATCTCCATGAGATGTCATATGGAAAGATGCTCGAGTGTCGGTAAACATCATCACGAAGCCAAAGCTGCAATGAAGGAATCTGCATCACTCTGAGAAGAATCATTTCCAGAAGAGTTCTTTTTCTCCTCCTTGCAATCCTTTCGGACATGACCAAGTTGCCCACAATTCCAGCACTTCACCTTGGACTTCTTGCTAGGAGACTTTGATCTCCCTTCTGATTTTGATCTAGACTTCTTGTCCTTCTTTCCTTTATCCTTTGGTCTACCTCTAACAGCCAAAGCCTCCTTTGCCATCTCAGAAGATTTTCTTCTCATTTCTTTTGATAACAGAGAAGCAACAACATCTTCCATCTTGAATGTGGATATTGTACTCCCAATAGCCATCACCAAATGATCCCAAGAATCAGGTAGAGAACATAGCAACAACATGCAACGATCTTCATCTTCAATCTTCACACCAACAAATGTCAATTGAGCACTCAACATGTTGAAAGCATTCAAATGATCAACAACAAACCCTCCTTCCTGCATTCTCAAAGAGTATAGCTTCTTCCTCAAGAAAAATTTGTTCACCAAGAACTTGCCTTGATAAATTGATGCCAGTCTTTTCCACAAGGCAGATGTAGTCTTTTCTTCATGAATGTTCAGAAGAACAGAGTCTGTGAAACAAAGCCTTATCAACCCTTTTGATTTTCTATCTGCCAGGTCCCAATCCTTTTGCTTCATGCCTTGAGGCATTGTTCCAAACACAGCAGTCCAAAGATCTTGTTCTACTAATAGATCTTCCATTTTGAGTTTCCACAACTCAAAGTTGCTACCATTGAATTTCTCTATTTCCATCTTCCCAGATGTGCTCGCCATCTTAATCTGTAATTAAATTATCAGACCTCTAACAAACTCCCACTGAAAAAGATTTGACACAAAAAACCCAACCCACTCACAAGGATAACACAACTGGCCAAACTCTAATACCACTTGTAAGGAAAGCAAAGGTCCAGAAACACTTTCCTAACGTCAAATCGATAGGGAAGAATGCAGTGCAGGGCTTTTAATTTTCAAATTACAACCTAATTAAGACACACATGAAATAATTTCAGAAATAGAACAAATACACAAAGACAACTGAACAACAGATTTACATGGGAAACCCTTTCAGGAAAAAAACCCATCACACCAAGCTGAATCTCTTTGTATTACAGTAACAACAATTACATACAATCAGAGATACAACTCTCTAGTATTAGTTCACAGTAGCTACTACATTCACTATTTAATCTCTTTCAGAAAAGCTCTCAACCAATTCGATTCAACTCACTGCTATCTCAAATTAGAATCGTTCTGCTTTTATTTTATTCACATTTTGATTTTGTCTTCTGTGCATCCTTATCCTCCATTTCCAATCATAGACAGTTTCCACTTGAGTGTTGATTTTTCCCTGCATGTTGTTCAACTCCAGCGTCGCAATAGTTGCAAAAATCTAACTGCCATCCATTCAAAAATTGCTTCCTCTGATTGGTCCATGAGATGCCACATAGGATGGTTGCATGGTCAAAGGGGGTCAAACTTTGTTGGCATATCAGTGAGACACTAACAGTGTCTCCCTGATGCCACAAAGTCTTCATATCGATATCGCCAAGAGTCCCAACAGTCGGAAAGTCGTTATAACGAAGGCCACAAGTCATATCGAATCTACCGATATCCATTTCATTCCTATTGGCAAGAGTTTTCCTTATCGGTGAGACTCATATCGAATGCCACAAGTCATATCAATCTCTACTTTGCCATCCGCAAGACTTCTGTAGATCGCCAAGACCTCATGCCAAAGTCTTCAAGTCATGTAAGCGTGAGTTTTACTTTTGGTGAGACTATCGCTCTTCAGCGAGACCACATATCGACATCCAAAAGTCACATCGAAGAGTTATACTATCGGGAAGACACTTCGTTCTCGCCAAGACCTTCCACCAACCACTTCATGTTACATCGATGAACATTGCTATCGGCAAGACTTATTGTTTTCGCCAAGAGGTTACTTCGAGCACAAACAAGTCTCACCGAGTCAAAAAGACTTATGTCTTTCACCAAGACCTTTCAGCAAACTCCACATGTGATCCCGAAGACTATCGGCATGACTTATCCAAGTCGCCAAGACTTCATAACGAAGTCTTTTGTCACTGCGAAACTACTAGGTTTTATCTATGTCAGCGAGACCGTTCTTTATCGCTGAGACCTTTCATCGAGCATCACCAAGTCTTACCGAGTTGGCAAGACTAATTCCTTTCACTGGGACCTCTCCTTGACACCTGTGAGTTAGCCCGATAAGATCAAACTGTCGCCCAGAGATCACCATTCAACAAAAGGTCACGTCAAACACAAAAAGTCACAGCGATAAACATTGTGAGCAAGACATCAACTCTGTCTTGGTGACATGAACTTATAAAGTAGATTTAGAACAATTAGTCAGCCAAACATGAACAATGTCACAACAACTTTTCCCTTCAGGAGCTCCATGTCAGTAAGGATTGAGGCACATATGAAAACAATATAATAGGGAAGCAAATTGCCAAATTTATCCTAAACTACCTAATCTTCCATTATGGTGTTCCGCAAACTCTCATCTCAGATAATGGAACCCCCTTTAAGAATCAGGATGTGAAAGAGTTGTGCCAAAGATTCAACATTCAACACTGATTCTTTACCCCATACTATCCCCAAGGCAATGGCCAGGCTAAAGCTACAAACAAACTATCTTGAAAATCCTAAAGAAAATAGTAAATGAAGTTAGCTATGATTGGAATCTACAATTAAATCCTACTCTTTGGGCTTATCAAACCAGTATCTACATGCCTACAGGTGCAACCTCTTTCTCCTTGGTCTATGGATCAGAAGCCATTCTTCCTATTTAGGTTGAGCTCCCATCATTACAAGTGTCATTACAAAACCTGATTACTAAAGAAGAATACATAGTGTCTCAGCTGAATGAACTAGAATTCTTGGATGAGCGTCATCTTGACACCCTCAATCACTTGCAAGTATATCAAAACTAATTGAAATAGAGCTATAACAGGAGGATTAAATTTTGGTCATTCCAAGTCAGAGATCTTGTCCTAAAGTAGAATTAGAAGAACCTTCCAGATCAAGACAACAAAGGAAATTTTGAACCTAACTAGTTGGGTCCCTTTTTCATCACAATGAACTATGTATTAGGAGCATACCAAATGTCAACCCCTGAAGGTGAACCCTTGTAGGAGCCAACTAATAGCTTGCATCTGAAAAATTTTTATGCCTAGTCTTGAAGGGTATAAAATCTAAAAATATAAAAAATTCAAAAAATGATCAAAATCCACAAAAAAGGAGAAAAATGATTGAAAAAATTAAAGAAAATAATCGTCCTCTAGTGAAAATCACTTCGGTGGCGCTTTGGGAAAGTACCTTGGTGAAAACCTAGAAAACAGGCACCTTGCGTAAATAAAACACCTCCATATATTCTTTGGCTCTTTTGTCCTATCATTATTTGCACCACCATTTATCCATCATCCACATCCTTATCATAGCTTGACATTATGAGGTATCATGAACCCTTTAATACTAGTTGGCATATTCCAAAGGTTATTCTGTCCTACCTTTATCAAAGTAGTCTAACATGTCACAATGGGGGCATTTTGTTATGGGTCATATTGGGTTCTTGTATCTCTTGAGGTCATCAAAAATCTTATCTCGAAAATACAAAAAAAATTCATAAACTCTTATCAGAAAATCCCAAAAACATTGCAAAATCCTATACAGCTAAAATCCAAAAACATTCAAAAAATTGTAAAGTCAAAATCCAAAACATCCAGAAAACATCAAAAACCCTAAAAAGGTCTAACATCAAAAATCCAAAAAGTGGTACCCTTGTTGAACTACATTGTCTCTGAGCTTGAACGTAGGTAATGCCATCATTGATGTTCCCTCGAAACACCCTAGGTCAGTCCTTTAGGAATCCATCATAATAAACTGAATTTTCCATCTCTCATTTGTTCATATCTTCATCTTGTAAATGGGTCGAGTCATTCAAACTATGTGGTCTCTGTGTGTATAACGTAGGCAAGGCTTATCTTTGATCAGCCCCTGAGATCCCTAGGATAGGTCCTTAGGTTAGGTTCTTAGTTGTAAAGTTCTTGAAAACCCCAAAACATCTAGATAACTTAGAAAATCCAAAAACATTTGTAAAACTCTCGAAAAACCAAAAACATCCAAATATTCAGAAGACAAAAACATTTGAAAAAATGAAAATCTAAAAACATTAGAAAACATCCAAAAGACCTAAATAGCCTCAAATAACCGAATATCCCAAAACATTCATATAAACTTTCAAAAAGACCAAAAACAACCTCAAAATATTTTCAAAATACCAAAAACATTGAAATATTCTAGAAAATCCAAAACCCATCCATCCCATCTCACTTACACCCAAAATAAACCTTCATCGATAATAAATTGATTGTCAACTTCAACTTTTGGTGAAACAAGTAGAAAACAAACATAGCAAGTTGTAAAGTGTGAACCTAAGTGTCAAAATCTAAAGTCTAAATCATAGGTAAATATGTCAGTGAAGTTTATATCAACAACACATCTTAGCATCATCATCCTAACATCAAACAACCTCTAATTAACATGTCCTAGGATGTATCCTTCTTCGATGGACATTAGTATCAAATATCACCTTAGCTAAATTAAACAAGGAAAGCGATATAGATAACACTGATTGTTTGTCTTTGATCTTTTCTTCTGATTTATCTTAAAGACCCATTCCAAGAACCTCTGAATGATGTCTATCAAAATGATTTAGAGAGAAAGAAATGGGGCATCAATAATTATCTTTCATTTGTTGTGCTTGTGGGTACTCTTATTAAATAATCTTGGCACATACTTGCTTAGTTGTGTGTAGGAAGGTTGTTTGGAGTATGTTGTTGACTATTACGTATGCTTTGGTCTAATATATTCTAAATTTATAACTTGCACAAGCTTTTCGTATGTCAAGGTGTGAACAAGAACTATCCTATCTCTTTGCCAAGTCAAAGTACATTACACTAGATACAATCTCGACCTGGTTATCAATACCTTGATGCATCATATCTATTTGTTATATCAAACAATAAGGAATGACAAAAATACCAATCTCAAAGTGTGAGCATCTCATCATCCTTCATTTCATACTCATTTTTTATTGTCTCATCACCATCTCTAATAAAGTCTCGATGGATCAAGGAATTGTTGGATCTTTTGAAAAAATCATCAAAATCAACGGTTATTCATTCTTTATTCTTCTATCTTCTCTCAGTGCTAACCTGGTATCATGAAATTCAACAAAAACAACATCAATGCATCTACCCTGCATCCAAAAACCATCATCATACATACATTTCATAATCATAGCATCCATCAACATAATTATTGCATATCACATAATACATTTTGCATTATCATTTGAGTTGTGATGAATGATGTCAATTTGTTATTCTAAGCATCTTAAACCATTGCATATCATGAGCATTTGCATCTATACATCCATATGCATACATAATTATCTCATGAAAATGTATAGGAAATACACAAAAAGAAATGCATCCACATCATTTGTTTCCATAACATTTGCATCACATATCATTCATTGCATAGCATATCATGAAAAGATACTAAAAAATAACACAACATTGCATCCATATCATATCATGATCATTGCATATCATATAGACATAAGTAGAGTACATCCATACATAATATAAGCATTTCATATCATATGCAAACATGAAATAAGATGAACACATCATGAATAATCTGTATACGTGTCATGTATATCAAAAAAATGAATGTCATGGTACAAAATTTGGATCATTGTATGTATAATGATCAAAATTACAGTAGCCATGAGGCTATCAAAAAAGAGCCCATGAATGTATATTTGTGGTAAAGAATGGGGTAATAAAATCAAAAAGTGTTTGTACATTTAAGGCTAGCCCTGATAGCTGCTACCCTCTCTAGCCTGCCTCTTAGGCTAATCTTCTGCTCTCGATTGTGCATCACTCTGCTACAAAAAATCAATTTATCTAAGTGCCTGTGGTACATCTCAATGGTAATGTTTTCAATAATACGCAGCCTCTCTATACCACCTCACTGAAATTGTCCTACCATGAGTGGCCATTATCATAGCCTCTATTTGTTGGCGTTGGGAAACCTCTTAGTCTCTCTCTGTGGTCAAAGCCTATACCCACTGTAAAGACTGATCTCTCTCAGCTGTGATGGCCACCACCTACTGTCGTGCCTAGTCTTTCTCAATAGTAATACCAAAAATATGCTAGTGAGCCTGATCCTACTCACCAATCAAAGTTTGCGCCTGCTGCTGCAACTTCTGAATCTGTGTATCTCTAGCATCTGGTGGTGGCGGTGGCAGTGCTACATACTGCTATGGTCCTTGTCGTCCACCTTGCTACTAAGGAGGTTGTTGTACAAATGGTGGAGCCCTCAGAACCTAACCATCCTATCAATCCTAGTCACCTTGTCCTCTGCCTCTATCCCCTACCTTTGGGCCTCCCTCATGGAGCAACACTCACTAGATCTGTTAATTGTCATGGAGGTACGAACCAGACATCATATGTAGACATAGTTTTTGCTACTGCTTGACCCTGATCATAGGCCCAAGGTTGAGCTGCTAACTATATGAAGCTCTCGACTACCTTGGGAGCTGGAATGGTCAGTCCCCAAGTGGGAACCTCTCTGGCTGACCTAGCAAAAATGACCATGTAACCGTCATCTAGTCTATCCTAGACCTCCCCAAATTGTCGAGCCACCTTGTCTGGTAAATATCGCTAAATGATAATGTGTTCATGACCCTGCATGTATCGATTTTTCCTAGTGAAGTATAGTTGTTGTACATCATCAAACCATGGTGGCATTTGTAGCCATGGGCACCATAAATTAACTATCATATCATCAATGAACCATCACCAATATGGGAGCCCAATTTGTTTGGTGTGCCTTAGTGTAATAGCACCTTTATACCACCAGATCACAGGATCATCTGGCTCAATGGCTACCATCTGAACAATAGGTCAGAGCACGGTGATATGCTCCCATGCCCAAATGTGAAGCAAAGTCACCCTTGCACCAATAGCTCTCCCATCATAGTAAACAAAATCATAGATGTCATGATACTAAGAGGCCAACATCATGGGCCCCCATGCAAAGAGTGTCTTCCTATAGAGCATCTGATTCCACGCTAAGCCCCATCCTAGATTGAACCCTTTGTTGCATCTATTAGGAGCAACCAAACCTGAAATAATGGTTGCAATGATCAATTTGAAAGTGGGTACGTGACCTCTATACATCTCAAGGTCAATCTGTGGTGTCACCAAGGTGATGTCCTCAAGCTCCATCACCTCATGACAAGCATCAAATCCTAAATCAATATCATAGATCACTCGATCACCATGAATTGACAAACAAAGGATCCACCAAACATCCTCCAAGGTCACCATCACTTCGCCTATTAGAAGGACGAATGACGAAGTCTCACTATGCCATCTCTCACACAAACCAGTCATCATAGAAAGATGTGTCTGAATGATGGGTGCATACACAACATACCAAAGGCCAATATCTCCTAGGTGCTCCAATTGCAACTCTGACAAATTGCTCAATCTCTCCATCATAGTGGGTCTGTGCTCATACAACAACAGTGGTGGAATGACCTCCTTCATCCACGAAGCGCACGACATCAAGAAATCAAGGAAACTTGACTCAATTTGAAATTTACAGCTCAAAAATCACAATAGCATCACTATATTTAAATTTCTTTTTGTGATGCCCAAAAGCATTTAAAATTACAAATCACATGTGTCACCAAATACACATGCATCACTATTTAATTTTTGGAAAACCCTAACCTTAATTTCCAAATCAACAAAAGCATCGCTATAAAAGTATGTATCACATTTTAAAATTAGAAACCCTAATTTTAAATCGTGACTAGCATCGCCATATACATATGCGTCACTATAATTCATTTCAGCATCGCCGATTTCAATTTGGGCGTCGCTATATAGTGACACTGCCAAACTTTAAATTTCAAAGCATAATAAATGCATCAAAAAGAGTCGATTCTGGGGACATAATAGCCAACCAAAAATAACCACGGATAGAATAACACAGTACGGCTAACCGGGGACAAAATAACCCCGGTCATAATAACCCAAGCCAAAATAACCCATGGTGAGAATAACCCATGGACAAAAATATCCCATAAGAATAGAAAAGGAAAACAAAATTTATAAATTACATGTATGTTGCTAAAAAAACTTTATTATTCAAATTGTCAATTAAAGTGTCAAATTATGAGTGATGCCTCTTATATAATCTAAAATGTTATGGTTGTCATAACCATCAACCAATATTTTTAGTCTTTCTTTGAGTTCACGGTATTTTTTCCTACTTGGTTGCCCAATGTATCCAACCATATATTTCTCTATTCTATTCTCTTGGAGACTGTTCTTTTTTCACTACTTTGATGAATTTCCAGACTGAGTTGTGTGATGCTTGAAGCAATTCACTAAATCCTACGTGTCATCCCTCAATAGTATTATTGGTTATGGGAAGATCATCTTGAGTAGCTGAATAGCAATTCCACATTGTGATTGGAAACTTGGGTGATCATCTGTTGCCTCTTCTGGTTAGTCTGCCAATCCATGTGTCTTCAAAATAATTAACTTATTCCCACGAAATTTCCTTTATTTTTATAATTTTTTACCATTTTATAGGTTATTTAAGCATATTAAAGGTGTTTTAAGGCTATTTTAGGGGTATATAATAGATATATGGTCTAAAAATTACCTAAATAGCCTCTATAGTGCCTCACAATCATATTTATAATTTATTTGATTTCATTTCTAGTTTACTAGCTTGATCTAAAATGACCTTTAGTTATTTTTTTCCATAGGTTATTTTGACCATGGGTTATTACGTCAGGTTATTATGACCACAGGTTATTTGTCCTTAGGTTATTTTGGTCGGGGTTATTATTCCAGAGTTATTTTAGGCTGGGTTATTATGTCCACGATGCCAAAGTCAAATTTCAAATCATGTTTGGAGTTACATACTGGTGGTCTTGCGCCTAGAAGCCATTGGAACTCTCAAACTTTGTTGGAGATGTTCCTGGGAAGCTCTTGATGTGCCATTTTATTGGAGGGTTAGAGCTAAAAATTGCAAGAAACTCTCAAGTGTGAATGCACAAATGAATTGAAAGTGACCCTTCTTGGCTTATTTAAGCTATAAAATTAAGGATTTTTGCCCTAATTTCACCTTCAAGCTAAGGTTTATCATCATTTTCACTAATTTTTCCAATCTAAACCTAATTTTGCATTTTTTTTTTGCATTTTTGGCACAATTCTTGCATCCCAGAGCCTTTCTAGACCCTTGGGGCAGCTTTTAACCTTTATTGAGAAATCAACCCAAAATTCAAAATTTATACCTAATTTCTCGAGGGGTAGGGAATCAGCTTTATCCTTCAGTAGTGAGGCATCTAAAAAATTAGAAAATTTTTATCTTTTGATTTAACCAGCAGTTTTAATCTGAAGATCGTTATTCATTAAACTGAAGTAGTAGGTACCTCACTTCAAAGGTAGACACTGAAAAATGTTCTAAAAGATATCATACACTCAAAATAGATTTACTAACATCATTTCCTCTTTAAACCCATCTTTTTTTCACTTAATTGATTAAATTAGCCTAGCTATTTAATTAATTGCATCATTTTCATCCATTAACCTAATTCATCAAAATCGGGTTAATTCATTCCCCTTCATGCTAACATTTCATCCTATTAAATTAAATAAATGAAAACATTTAATTTAATTCCCTAAGTCATCTTATTTAATTAAATAACCCTAAGTTATTTAATTAAATATCATTTCATCTCTCCCCCCATTTATTAAATTATTTAATAAATGTCACTTTAATTCTTCAATTCCCTAATTACATGATTAATCTTTGTTTAATTAACAATTAAACTAATTTTCCCCCCTAAAAGGGGGAATATATTCCCATAAGATATTCTTATCCCCACACAACACAATTAATAATTTATTTTAATTAGCAAAATGCCTTTTATCCTCACCCTTGAATATTCCAAAAGAATATTCTTATTCCTCCATCATTTGAAAAAGGGATATTTTCACTTAGCTTCTTATGCAAGTTTTAACCTTTAACCTTTTGAACAAGTCACCTTTGACTTGTGTGTGCAGGTCAAAAGTGTGTTTGTTTGAAGAAATGTGAACCCTTGATTAAATCCCATCATGCATTCTCATCCGTTGATGAGAATCCATGATCCATGCCTCTCATCTCCTTCATCTTTATTTGTTGATTAATCTTTTTGTCTCAACCCTTCATTCCTCATTTGCTTTCCTATAAATAGGTCATTATTTGGAGACAAATGGATCCATCTTTCAAAGAAAACTTATGCTATTGAATCTCATCCATCTTTTTTAGAGCAAACTCATGTTGTTGAATTCATATGAACTCACACTCATATTTTATTCATTTTAGCTTGTTTTAGTTAATTTTAGTTGCATAATAGCTTAGAGCATCCATTAATGGCTTCCATGCATCCATCTTAGTTTGTTATAAATTAGGGTTTCCATCTTTTAGCTTAGAATTAGTTTAGATTAGCTTAGAAATTGCATAATTAGATCAATTTTAGCATAAAATCATGTTAACTTAGCTTGCATCATGTTTAACTTAGCATAAACTAGGTTTTCATCCATTTATCACAATGGTTTCATCAATTCTCTTCCATAGAATTGATTGAAATAAACTCACTAATCATGGGATTGGGAAAGGGTCATCATTTCACATTAGCACGACACCAATTCCAAAATAGGATAAGTTTCAAATGGATTAGAGGAGGAATTCAACTATTTTATAGTTTGTAACTTTTAGTTTGCACAAATGCTTAGTTTAACCTTTTCAATTTGATTGGTCTTGTTTGGTAGATGCAAGTTTATTTGGGTAAATTGTGCTTTGATTAATCATGGATCAAGCGTAATTGACCCACCTCGAAATTTCCTCGTCTCATAGATAGAGGTGTTTTGGACAACCACTGTGTTTGATGTATCAACAAGAAGATTGGATGAAGAGGTCCCATGTTGTGTTAAAGGCTGATTTTGCATGAGGGTACTTCCTTGCCCTTTTGGGTCCAGTTGGTCCACACTAACTTGCGTGATGTTGGGCACACTTGGGGTACTTGAAGTTGTGGATGAAGAGAGGTGTCCTTGATATGTTGAATTTTTTGTGGAGTAATGAAGTGTAAGAGGTTTATATGGCTATTTGTGATCCTCGGGAATGGGAGGAGTGCCAAATGTTGGTGTCCAAGTGGTTGTTTGGGATGGAGGATTGGTTTCAAAGGTACCCACAAGTGTGCTACTTTCAAATGGAAGAGTATGGCCAAAATCCTTAGCAAGACTAATTGCAATACTAGGTGTTGATGTTTTATTTGGCTCTAGGGATGGATTTGTTGGAATAGTGAATGAATTAAAGCCTTGTGTTAATTATTGTGCAATAAAAGATGGGGAATTAGGAATGATGTTCTCTAAGGCCTGGTGCTCCATGATTTCTTCCTTGGTAAGTCCAAATGGATTGTTCATGATATCTTCTATCTCATATGGCCCTGATCAAATGAAGGTTGTTGTGATGGAGTAACATGACTTCTTGGATTAAATTCTAGAGGATTTGTATCACTTGAGGTAAATGTAACTTTGATTTTCTGCATGATTCTCTTGTGTTGTGATCTTGTCTTTACCATAAATTTTGGGTCACCTCTAGGAGGATTGTGTTGAGATTTGTAATGTTTGAACTCTCTAGTTGACTCAAATCTAGGTAAAAGGGACATTCTAAGTATTTTTGGAGCAATGATGATAATGTGAGATGAAAAGATGGATGATGTAGGGAGTGACCTTTGCAAATGTTTTTGGACAACACTTTTGACTTAAGTTTGATGTTTTGATGTTTGGATAAAGGATGTTGATGAATTTGGAAATATTTAGGGTAGAATCATGACCTTCAAGATAAACTAGTTCAAAGATAATAACTAACTTAACTAAGTGCAAGGAAAATGATTCATTTCAAATACAAAGTAGCTAAGTTAGGGATTGGATGATTTGTGTCCAAGTCAAAAAGTGTTGGTGTATTCAATTTTTTTCTAAGTTTGATGAAGTGAAGGATGAAATTTGATGAAGGTATGAATTAAATGTTTGACCCAATGTTGAACTAAAGTGAACCTTTATTTGATAAGACCATGGTGGTGAGAAACATGCTAGACCTGTAAAGTTTTCAAATCCTTAAGGCCCAATGATTTAGATAGGTTCAAGATCATGAAAAAGACTAGGGTTTCGACTAAAACATAATGAATACAAGTTTGGGTTGTTCCATGAAGCACATTTGTAGAAGTTGTATACCAACCTAGTTCTATTTTGGTGAAGTGCTGAAAAGTGTTTTTTGAAAGCTTTTGGACTAAGATGCCTAAGTTTAAAGTGATGACCTAAAGACCTTCTCTTAGGGATTCCAATTTTATGTGAGATTATCTAAGACAAGCCTAAGATTTTAAAAAGACCAAATTTTTATTTAAACAAGAGGTTCGTATTGAGCATACATGTCTAGATTATTCAATGGGATAAGTCTATAAAACCTTGTTACCGAATTTTTCTTGTTGTGGTACTGTCTTAGGATACGTCTTCTAATGTACTTTGAATTATGATGTATAAGTTTGAAATAACGACATGTACAACCTTCTCTTGGGGAATTTTATTTTGTGTGAGATAATTTAGAGAAGTCTAAGACCATGGAAAAGAGGATATTTATTGCCATGCAGGTGGTGGTAATATGGGCCTTCCAACCATAATATTAGCTTGTTCCTCTTCTTCTTCTATGATGTATGCAACGTTTCTCCACTAGGTTGGTGTGTCTTTTGTTTCAAAAGTGAAGCTTCTCAAACTACTAATTATGTCAGTTTTTCTCCTTCAATGAGTTCAAAGTTTGGTTGAATGATAGTAGGTGTAAGATCAAGTTGTTCAACCAGAGCGAGTGGTATCCAAATGGTCATGTGGGATTCAATTTTTCAAGTTATCTTGCTTAAGTGAGTTTCTTTTACCATAAACACTTGTCTTGATTATGTTCAAACTAAATGCCTATGTTGAAAACATCATAAATTTCACAAGGTCCATTTTTTGAAGAGGATGTAGTTCAAGGCATAGTTGCTTATGTTAACTTTGGAAAACATGGATTGAGATGTAAGTCAAGATATTTAGAAATATATAAGGATAGAAATCCTTAGGACAAGCATTAATATCAAGGCTTTTTCAAAGGGTATCCATACTTAGACCAAAGAGTTTGAAATTTTGAGGAAGATCGTGAATGTTTGTTTGCAATATTTTGGAACCAAGCAAAGTATTAAACTGACTCACAAGCGTTTACAATCTTAGGTTCAAAAGATACTACTTGTTGAGTCCCCACTTGGATTTATCCAAACACTTAGACAATACGAAGAGATAAAGATTTGGCAACACTGGCTCCCCTCCATGGCACACACTTCTTGGGACCACCAAATCTCAAATCTTGAAGATCCGAAGATCCTAATGATTTTCATGTTTTGATAATTGAATAGTAAAATATGGGGCAACTTTAGAACAACCCTTCCTACACCAACAAGCATAAAGGTTTTTGGATTCTAAACAATAGTTCGTAATAAGGGATTTTGTACAAGGTGTCCATACACGCGGTAATATTAGCTCAAGATTCTTTCAATCAAGAGGCCTCCCAGTCTCTTCCTAAGAAGATATTTTAACGTATCACAAGGATACTAAGGGTGATACTTGTCGGTATGGCACATTTGCACTTGTTGTTTATGACTTTCATTATAAACACATTTTTATATAGTGACTTAAAAGAGCTTGGCTTTAGCTCATTACTGCTTGGGTCATTCCCTCCTTTCAAAGTGGGGAAGCAAGCCCTCTAAAGATAAACAAAAGAAAGGAAGTATGTTTGTAGTTCAATCTCCTAGTTCACATGAAGCAAGGAGAGAAAACAAACCACGCATTTTCCATACAATAGCATGGGTTTCATTTTTAAACCAAATTGAAAGATGTGGGTGATTATACAAAATGTACAAGGAATGTTTTTAATTATCAAGATCACCAAGTGGCACGAGAGAAGTGCATACACATTCAATATCAAAAATGTAAATCATAAAACATAGCAAGCACTCATTAATTTTAACCCTCAAAGCAAAGATGAGTTTATTTTAAGCACCAAACAAAGTGTTAAGTTGTTTTGTTTAATTTTAAACCCAAATTAAAATGATGAAGTGAGGGTTCAATTTTAGTCCTATTTGAGCATTCTTTTTAAAACCCAATTGAAAGCTAGTGCTGTCCTAAAGAATAAAATTAAAAGCATGATAAATGGGTTATAATTGCCCCAAAAGTGTTGAAACACTTGTTACAATTATAAGATCTAAAGACAAGAATGCTTCTTCACTTCAAATTTTATCGTCCAACCTGCAAAGCCTAGTTAGCCTAAAAACTAGAACAAAGTCAGAGGCATGTTAATGATCAAATGAAGTAAAAATAAATAAATAAAATTAAAACACATGCTAAAAATTTCTCATTTTTTTCTTACCAAAGAAGGGTATTGCAATACATGATAGTGTCACTATAAATAAAATGAGCATCGCTTTGGTGAATTTTGGCATCGCTCTACAAAAATCCAATGACCACGATAACGTCACTATTTTGGAGTGTCAGGATTTGTAAATTCTCGATACCTCTAAAAGTATTCAGCATCACCATTTATTTTATTCAATGCCAGGATATTAATTAGGAATCATTGTTTATGATGACGATAGCATCACTGTATGGTGACACCCAGAAAAGGTGTCACTAAAATTCCCTTGAGTGTCATTGTATCCTACAAGAATTATAAAAAATGGAATTCAAGATAAAAATTGATTAAATTTGACTGGTTATAACCTTCTTCTAGTGCCATAATGTGACCAACAAATTAGTATAGGCTGATTACGCTTGATCCATGAAGAATCAAAACATAATTAAGCCACTAATGCCAATCTCAACAAGCTCAATCAAATGAAAATTAAACGAAGAATCTATTAAAACCAAGCATACTAAACTATGAAAGCTTCAAAATTCCTACTCTAATCCATCTGAGACTTATCCCATTGTGGGAGTGGTGTCACATTGATGTGGAATGGTGACCCTTTACCAATCCTATGGATAAATGAGCTTTGTTTCAACCAGTTTTATTGAAGAAAACCAGTGAAACCACTAGATGAGATGTGTAATGAAACATGATTTTAATTTAAATGAGCATGATGCAAGCTAATTTAACATGATTTTATGCTAAAATGATCTAGATATGTGAATGCATAGCTAATATAAATAGATTTGAAGCTAAAAGATTGAAACCTTAATTAATAAACAAGCTAAATGTATGAATCTAAGTTATCGTGGAAGTCATTAATGGAAACTAAGCTATTTATGCAAATAATTAAACTAAAAAGATGTTAAATGTGTGCTAAATATGAGTGTGAGTGTGAGTGATTTTAACAACATAACTTTGATGTTAAAATATGGATCCATTTGTCTCCAAATAGTGACCTATTTATAGGAGAGCAAATGAAAATTGGAGGGTTGAGATAAAAAAGGTTAATCAACGGTCAAGGAGGAAAGATGAATGAAACATGGATCATGGATTCTCATCAACGAATGAGAATACAAGATGTGATTTTAATCAAGGGCCAATATTTCTTCAAACAAACACATTTTTGACCTATACAAGAGGTCACAAGTTAACTTGCACATGAAGCTTTGTAAGAATATTCCCTCTTTCAAATGAGTGAAGAAAGAGAATATTCTTTGGAATATTCTCATGGGTGAGGGAAAAAGGATATTTAGTTAATTAAAACCAAATTAAATTTGCAAAGGAATATTCCATAGGAATATCCCCTTTTTTTGGAGAAATTGGCAAAGGAGGAATATTCCCTTGCAAGTGGGGGGATTAAATTTAATTGATAATTAAATAATATTAATTATGCAATTAGGGGATTTGAAGAATTACATGGTATTCCTTAAATAAACGATTTAATGAAAAAAGGAAAAGGTGAAATGAAATTTAATTAAATAACTTAGGGTTATTTATTTAAATAAGAAGATTTAGGGATATAAATTAAATAGTTTTATTTATTTAATTTAATAGGGTGAAATGTTAGAATGAAAGGGGTTGAATTAACCTGATTAGATTAATTAGGTTAATAGATGAAAATGATGTCATTAATTAATTAGCTAGGCTAATTTGATTAATGATGGGTTTTAGGAGGAAATGACTTTAGTATACCTAATTCAAGTGTATGATATCATTCGAGACATTTTTCAGTGTCTACAAATATATAGATTATATATATATCATTATTTTCATTATCAACTAAAAACACATATATGTGTGAACTCATCAATTGATGTGTATACATGAAGTGTGTGTATATATACATGCCACTTTTATCCAATTGATACTCCCATACATATGGATTACCCATTCATGAGCATGCATATGTACGTCAACCTATGTATACTCATGCACACATATACTCACATGTATGAGTTGCCCATGTGACATGCACATATATACATATATACATTCCATGTATATACTTCATCGACCAACATATTCCAATAAGAACACACAAAGAATAACTCTCATCCATGTAGTGTAGACAAAATTAACCCTTTTTACACTTAATTTGGGAATAATTAATACTAGAATTAACTTTATTATGCCTTGATTTAATGTTGTATGTTTTTTACACATTCACTCTAAGTCTAGGATCCTTTTAACTAAAATTTACATAATTGTGTCTTATTTGGGGTGTTGTAAAGTGTTTTATTACACTTTCACACTAATCTATGGTTTCATTAATTATTGAGGTTAATTGAGCTTAATTGGCCCCTTTAATTCAAATCTAAGCCCTCTTAATTGCATTTTTCAAGGATCTATCTTGACTCCCACTAATGATATTACATAACATTTACATTGGAAAATTTGGAGTCCTAGAAATATGTGCTAGGATCCATTTGCCACTTTGGGTGAATGAGTCCTCCTAACATAGGACACCCTTTTTGGCATATTTGAGGTGGGTTTTTGATGTTATTTCATCCCCGAAGCTTGGTCCTAGGAAATTGTGCTAGGACCTATTCGCCTATAGTGGCGAATGGATCCTCCTTACCTAGGACACCCCTTTTTGAATTTATGTGGCAAGATTTTAATTATTTTCAATTCTAGATCTCATGTTGGCTTGTGTTATTTGAATTTTGGGGTTAAATATTAAATTATGTATAAATATAAGGTTATTTGGCCTAACTTGAAACTGAAGAAGATAAACAATCTATGAATCTAAATAAATTTTATGAGATCAAGCATTCACATTCAAGAAGCAAGCAAGAGTGAAGTACTGGAGCAACATTACAAGCCTTCAAACTCATTGTGTTGTCAAATATCAAGCATCATTGAAGGATTGATGATAGATGCGTATGGAGATTCATGAGGGATTCTAGGTGTTGGGAGATGCACAATACATACAACCATTCCTAAGGACTTGTTTCCTAAGTGATTCCATCTTCTATGATAATCCTACTTACAACCTAATGAGAGGTATATTCATATTTGTGTCTTATTGAGAGGATTTGGGATCTTCTATAGTAGGTAATTTGCATTGTTCACATTTCATTTTAGGGTTCTATTCTAACACAATTGAATAGGATTGTCTTTACACTATTAGGAGTCTTAAACTTAGACACACTTAAGGTTAAGATTGCACACATATTACATGTTTCATATTTTCATTCATCATCAAGGTTTAATTACCATCTTGTGGTTTGAATGAGGCAAACCCCTATGCACCAACAAGCTTCAAATTTTTTTTTGTAGGTTATTAGCAGATCCAGATCCAAAGGCAGGAGTTTCAAGGTATAGGGAAGGAGTGCAAACCTGGAAGTTGAAGATTAGATTCAATTTTTTTTTAAAGGATCTAGCAGGACCCATCGCCTTTGGTGGTGAATGAGTCCCTATTAGGGTTTTGGGGAAGAAGACCTTTACACTATTCAAGCTTCATTTCTAGATTCAAATTTATTCAAATAGGTGTAATAGGAGCCATTTGCCTTAGGTGGTGAATGAGTCCCTGTTAGAGTTTGAAAACAAGATTTGAGCAGGTGCACAACATTCCCTCTTCTCTATTTTTCCAGAAAAGCTATTGTCCCTCTATGTTTTGTGTTAGATTCATGCATTATATGTGATAGACCTAGAATTAGGGTTATTTAACTAGTTCAATTTCTTCTCCTCAAATTTTGATTTATCTCACCATCCCATCCTTGTAGAAAGGATAGATTGTAAGATCCCTAAATCTTAATTTAATTCACTTCTTAGGTTGATAGTTATTTCAAGGTTTTGGATCTTATTTCTTGAATGAAACTTTAGTGAAAAAGAGGGTTAGACATCATAGCCACCTTTCTCTATGTTTCATTTTGGTGAACTCGACCTCTTTGAATATCCTAATATCTAATTTGGAGTGCTTTAAAACCCTAAATCCTAGTTTGTATTAGATTTGCATTACTTGCATTGCATTTAGGGTTCCTTCCTTTGGCATTAGTGAATATTGCATTTAGGGTAAATTTGCATGTTTGCATTGCTTATATTCATTAAAAATTAGAAAAAGTGCCTTAGATCTGATTTAGCTTTGCATCTTGTTATCATTAAAATCATCATTCAATCATTTAGACTCAAATTACATAATAGATTTATTCACCCAATTCATTATTTAATAATTGCATTTAGAAACTTGATATTTGAGAAATCTATTACATAATTAATTATTACAGATTTGAGACAAAAAAATACATAGCATTAACTCAAAAAAGAAAAACTCAAACTTTGAAAACCCTAGACTGGGACCCATTCACCTTAGGTGGTGAATGAATTCTTGTACAACCTGATCAAAAAAGTTTCTGGGTATTTTTTGGTGTTTTATCTACATTCCTATTCTTTGTAATAACCTAGAGTGGGACCCATTCACCCCAGGTGGAAAATGAGTCCCTATACACCTTGTGTTGGCAAAATTTATGAGTTCATTTTAGTTTTTGATAAGCATTTATGTTTTTTTTCTAAGATCCGAGAAATAGTTGTTTAAAACATATTGTCTTTACATTCAAGTTATTGTTTATTTAGATATATTTGGCAACATTGGGAAAAGAATTGCTTGCCTATTTTAGTTAAAGGTAACATTAATTTTTTCATTTTTAGCATTATTGAATCAATAGATAAGTTAGTTTACATTTTGTAATCATTAGAAAACAACAAAAACATCCAACAAAACCATTAGGGAAATAATAGTTATTTGATTATGTCAAATCTCTTTTTCAAAGTTAACCTATCCCTCAAGCATTTTAGTAGTGATGAATTTGACATGTTAGATGAAGCCCTTGAGGAATTCATCTAGCAAGGTTCATCCACTAAGGCTTGTTATGATAAAAAAAAACACAAAGACGTTAATGCAATCACTCTACAACTTATAATTTACCCTCCTCTGGAAAAACCTCAAGTTAAAAAAAAAACCATGCTTATCCTTGAACCACTGAAAAACAATCCTTCACTTGATGATGGTAACGCTTCATAACAAACAAGTTATAATACCGTTGTACATACTTACAATACAATGAACAATAGGCAACAACAAAAAACTCTTGTTTCATTATCTTTGCCTATTCCTATCTTTCCTAATGCTTCTCATTTACCTGCAAATAGTGGAAAGGAATATAATATTGTTGAAAAACTTAAGAATACTCTAAGATATCCCTATGGGATCTTATTCAAACCTCACCTAATTATCATAGTATGCTTCAAACAAACTTGCAACAAGTTATGATTCATCCTAACACTAGTTCAAATGATGCGGCAACGATAGTTCTAGGAATGAATGAGATAAAATTAGATATTTTTTTTCACCAGAGTGAGTTACCTTCCGTAGAAATTCAAAAGAGACATGAACCTTTCAATATAATAGTCCATGTTAATCGAATCATGATAAAATGAACCCTTGTGGACAATGGTTCAACCCTGAATGTGTGTAGTGTGAGCCTTTTGGAAAATATTGACATGAGCAGAAGCAATACTAAAATCGATTATTTTTCTATCCGTGGATTTGATAATATAGGGAAACAACCACTTGGATCACATTACCTATTAAATTTGGGAAAGTAACATTACAAAATCTAGTCCACATTATGCCTGACAATCTTCCTTACAATCTCCTCTTAGGAAGGCCTTGGATTCATGAAATGAATGGATTTCCTTCTACTTTGCATTGTGTAATGAAGTATTTCTATAACAACAATTTTTACATGCTAAAAGTTGATCTTGAGCTTGAAATTTGCTTGATTTTTGAGAGAGAAGGACAAGATCCTCTAGAAGCACTAGAATTAGCTACAAAAAAAAAAATTTATGAAGGAAGAATAACATGAGATGAAGATTGATGAACTTACTAAGTTAGAAGATGATTGGGGTTCCTTATATTTCACACCAAAATTCATGGGAGAGTACAAAATTACAACAAAGTAAACTAAAATGAAAAACAACCAATGGTAATGTCAACATAGAATTCAAAGGACATTTCACAAGCACCTAACTCATCTACTCTAGAAGAAGACATAAGCTATACAATGAATTTTGATGAGATAGACTATGAAAAACCACCAAAATTGAAAGAAATGAAAATAATTTATGGGGGAGGTTATGAGCTCGTAAAACAACTTGGTTATAATAGAAAAGTCATCAGGAAAATTCATCGCCCGCAATTCACCATCAGAAAATTCATTGCCAACCATTCACTGTGGGAAAATTTACCATCATGACAAATTCACCACCAACAATTCAACACCATGGGAAAATTAATCACAAAATTTTAATGTGGTAAATTTTTTGTGATGGTGAATTATCGATGGTGAATTTTCCTTGAGGTGAATTTTTCATGGCGATGAATTTTCCCGCGGTGAATTGCTGGCGGTGAATTTTCTAACGATGAATTGCTGACAGTGAATTTTCCTAGAGCCAATGGAAAAAGATGTGGAAAGAATCAATATTTCTATTGAGCCTAACACACAAGAAAAAAAATTGGTTTAGGGTATTTCCCTTCTAAGATAACACAAGCAATGAAAATATCCTCACTCAACATCATCACTATCATATGTAATCCTAATAAACCAACTCCCACCTTGAAGTACCCTGAGTTAATTAATACAACTTGTGACAAATCATTGGAATACTTTGAGGATGATGAAGCTTTGAAAGAAATGTTAGGATTTTATGACAAGTCATTTACTCCTCCTAAAAAGAAATGGGTTACATGTGTTATGGTTAGCACTAAACAAGCAGATGGAGAAAAGGAAAGTAATGAAAGTGACAAGAAAAAAGATGAATATAATCTAGACATTCTGAAACAAAATGAACTTCCTTTGAGTGATACAATCAACATACCAATTTTGGATACCAATAATGAGGAAAAAGTAATTCAAGTAGGAAAATGCCTTGATGAGGATGAACAAGAAGATCATGCAACTTTACTCCATGACCTTCTCGAACTCTTCGCTTGGACTTATTTAGACATGCCGAGAATCGATGCTAAGATAGTAACACACAACATAGTCCTTGCAAAAGATGCTAAACCGGTATGACAGAAAATACAAAAGATGAATCCTACGATAGCTTTATTGGTTAAGGCTGAAATTGAGAAACTCCTTAAAGCCGATTTTATCTAGCCTATTGATTATTCTCCTTGGATTGCAAACATTGTTGCAGTTGTGAAACCTAATAATTTTATTAGGATGTGTATGGAATTTTGTGATTTGAATAAAGTGTCTTTAAAATACGACTTTACCCTTCCTAATATTGACATGATAGTAGATTCAACTGCGGGACATGCTTTGTTGTCATTTATTGATGGATTTTCTGGATACAATCAAATATTTATCAACCCTCAAGATCACTACAAGATAGCATTTAGTACAGCTTGGGGAATTTTTTTTTGGGTAGTTATGCCTTTTGGATTAAAGAACACATGCACAACAAATCAAAGAGCTATGACATTGATATTTTATGATTACATACATAAGATTTTGGAAGATTATGTTGATGATATTCTAGCCAAATCTTTAAATCGACAAGACAATGTGAACATCCTTCGAAAGATCTTTGAGCGAATGTGAAAATATAACATGAGATTGAATCCAAAAAAATGTGTCTTTGGTGTAGATAGTGGAAATTTTTTAGGTTTTATAGTATCTCATAGAGGCATTGAGGTGGACATGAAGAAAAATGATGCTATCATTAACATGCCACCTCCTAGAAACATTTCCCAACTACACACATTACAAGGAAGAATTCAAGCTATCTGTCATTTCGTAGCATCCTTAGTAGATTGCACATTACCCTTTACACAACTCCTTAAGAAAGATGTTTAGTTTAATTAGAACAAGGATTGTAAGCAAGCTTTTGAGAGCTTGAAATATTATCTCACTACACCTATTTTACAACCCACTATGAAAAATAAATCGTTTATCCTTTATACTATAGCATCAACCCATGCTCTTGCAACATTGTTGGACCAACAAGATGAAAATGGTAAAGAATATCATGTTTATTACATTAGCCAAACTTTGGTCGATTATGAGACATGATATACGATGATAGAGAAACGATGTCTATCTCTAATGTTTGCTACTAGTAAATTGAGAAATTATTTATTGAATGATGAAATCCATGTCATGAAAAAGTTCGATCCTTTAAAACACCGCTTCAGTAAAACAAATTTATCGGGACGCTTAGCTAAGTGGGTTATGTTAATGAAGTTTGATCTTAAATTTATCTCTCAAAAATAAATTAAAGGAAAAGCTTTGACTGACCAATTAGCTAATGCTCCCTCCCCCTTAGTGTTACCTAATATACACTCATTCCTTGAAGAGAATGTGTCAGCTATTTAGAAAGACAAAGAAACATGGGAGTTGTACTTTGATGGTTCTAAGTGTCAAATTGACTATGAGGAAGGAGTTATATTAATTCCTCTTTCAGGTAAGCTTATTCCCTTATCTTTCTATTTAAACTTCCATGTACAAATAATACTATGGAGTATGAGGATTTAATAGCTAGTATACGTGTCACATTAGCATAAATGTCAAACACATTTCTATATTTCATGACTCACTCTTAATTACTAAATAGAGATGGGTCATATCAAGAAAAACATGACAAGCTCGTTCAATATAGAGACCTCACGATGACATTATTAGGAAAATTTGAATCATATATGATCACTAAGATACCACTAAGGGATAATCGGCATAAAAATGCAATGGAAAGCACTGTTTCCCTTGTATCTCTTGAAGATCCTCTTGTTGATTTCACTTTTAAAGTTTAAACAATCCCTAAACCATCAATAGATGATAAAAAAAAAGAAGTGTTATCGACCGATACCAACAACTCTAGTGAATGGTATACAATGATATTCAACTATTTAAGAGATGGTACTTTTCCTAAGCCTACAACTAAGAACACTCAAGCTCATCTTCGGAAACTTGCATCTAAGTACATAATCCTTGCAGATATTTTATATAGAAGATCATTTAATGGACATTTGCTTAGATGTCTTAAATAGCCTGAAATCCCCATAGCACTTGAAGAAGCTCATGTAGGTGCTTGTGGGGGGCATTTCAGAGGAAGATCATTAGTTCAAAAAAGGGTTCATATAGGAAATTATTAGAGACACATGGAACAAGATTGTTTTGAGTACATGAAGAAATGCCATAAATGTTAAAAACATAACAATTTGATTCATGCCCCTACCTTTGAACTTCATGCTCAAGTTCCTATTTGGCCTTTTTTGATTTTGGGTTTGGACCTTCTTAGGAAGATATCACCACCTTCTTCCGCTAGACATACATTTATCATTACTGCAACTAAATACTTCACGAAATGGGTAGAAGCTACCCCTCTTCATTCCATGATAGCTGATGCAATATGTCATTTCATATTATTGCTCACTTTGGTCTCCCTTCCACATTAGTTTCATATAATGGAGCTTTGTTTAAGAAAAATGAGGTGAAGAAATTCTTGGAAACATTCAATATTCAACATCATTTTTCAACACCATATTATCCACAATAAAATGGGCAAGCAGAATCGACTAATAAGACTATTGAACAAATTCTACGAAAAAGACTAAATAAACATAATAAAGATTGGCATACTCAACTAACTTTTGTGTTATA
>VDFB02351832.1:0-10528 GCA_007258455.2 Sequoia sempervirens
ACATGCAAATAGGACCTAGATATGTAAAAAACCTATTTATACCAACAAGATATTGTAATTTAGTTTATCCTTTTAAAAATTTACAAAAAGTGGATTTTGTTGAACAAAGGGGTTGATTGCTTGTATTGTGAGGGGTATATTGTTGTTTCTCTATCCTATTTTATATTTTCATCATGGATATACCAAAATTATTCCTCTTAATTCATATAATTACTATGAATGGAAGTCACAAATGGATTTTCTATAATTACTCAAATTGAAGTTATAGAGGATCACATTGGGTGCAAATCATGAACCCACATGTGCTATAGAAAAGAGAAAATGGCTTGATAGGAAAGATGAATCCTATGGAATTTTATGTCTATTAGTTTCTCCTAATCGTTGTTTTCATGTTGAATCTTGCAAAGAACCAAATGAGATTTGGACCACATTGGAGAATCTTTTTGGAAAGAAACATAAAATGAGACATTCCAAATTTAAGAATGATCTCATTGGTTTAAATCACACATATTTTAATAATATCTAGGACTTATTTACCAAGCTAAATTCTCTCATATTTCAATTGAAGCAATGTGGTATTGATAAAGAGGATGACTAATTGATTCTTCACATCTTTTCCAAACTTGGTCCTAATTATTTAGTTTATATTTCTACATTCTATGCTCCTATAGATGCTTTTGGTACTAGATTCAAGATGAATTCACTTGATGCATTTGATACATCACTCACTAGGGAGTAGGAAAAGTTAGTACACATGAGTACATTGAAGTCTTCCAAATGATATGCTTTTATTGCTAATTAAAGCAAAAAAGATCAATTTATGCTTCAAATAGCATAGGCAAGAAACAAAATTATAAGGACTTCAAGCACAATATGTAATCCAAAGAATCACCATTGTATAATACCCCTTAGTGCTCTTCCTCATCCAAAGGGGAATTGTCTAAGAAGGAGAGGACCAAATGTGCATATTGCAAAAGGTTGGGATATAATGAACATACATGTTATGAAAAAGGGGGTAAGTGTGAAAATATGAGGGAGCCAAAAAATTGTCACACCACTTTGTGGTCCCATATAAGGCATAACACAAGCATATTATAGTGGGCTCGTGTTATGGTTTGGAAGTGATTGAACATAGGCTTGGTCACTACCGATCCATAACAAGCTCACATTTCCAAGAAGTAAAAATGCCTAGATCTCTTTTTTCTTCTTATCTCTCTCTACCTCCTTATATAACTCACACTCTCCTTAGAGTATATGCATGAAAGACTATATCCATGAAATGAAATAAATATTTAAGAATAAGTGAATTTTACATGTGGAAATTTACTTCCTTATACTTTAAGTTATATTTCACATAGGGTGATCCCACAATGGTGGTTTACACTTTTTGGGACATTCTGAGTTTTGTTGAAATCACATATTTTTAGAAAATATGATGATTTAAGCCTTGAAAAGTTCCATTTAAAGGATTCCAATTGAAGAAGGTTTGATCAAACCACCTTAGATCAAACCCCCTTGGATAGAACCCCGCTAGTTTTAAACCATACCTATAATGGAGTCTCCTTTACACCTATCAAAATGCTGATAAAAAACCAGTTTTGATTTACCTTTTAGGGGATCAAATGAATTCATTTAATTTTTTTTTTGTAAGTACATATTCCTTATTATAAGCTTCCCAAAAAGTACAATTTTAAATATATTTAATTTGATTATTACATTTATTTTTTATTTCTTGTGAATGTAAGTTTTTCACCAAAAATCAAGCTCTCTATTTTGCACATGGAAAAATAGTAGATTATAAAAAAAATTTGAAAAATATCATTGCACTAGATATTGATGTCCCTGATCCAACAAAAAAAAAATTGAATTTCGATACATTCAAAAAAAGTTATATTTTAGCCAATAAATCTTGTCTAAATTGTAATTGGTTTGGCTTTGAAACTTAATTAAGAAAAAAATATTCAATGAAATATTATGAAACCAATTCCATGCACTAGATATCGTAGTTATGAATCTAAATTTGAAAAAAATAGAATTTTATCCTTCATGGAAAAAAAATTGTGTTAGCTAGTAACATCACTCTTTAAAAATGGTGTTTACTGTTAAAAACTAGTTTTGAGAGGAGATGGAAAAAGAAGTGCAATCTAATTCCAAAAATTTTGAAAAAAATATATTTAGAATCTACAGATAAAATTTCACAAATCACTACTTTGCATCATCTTCAAATTCCTCGTGGTTTAGCTGCTATAGGTGCTTGAAAGTGAATATTTAGTTAAAAAAATTCAATTCAATGTCCAGTTTGGCCAAAAATTGTAAACTAGTATTGTGGGATCACCCCATACATATTTTTAGGATATTTAAGAATGGTTTTAGATCTCTAGGAGTTATAATATAAATTCTAGGTTTTGGAGGATCTTAAATTTCTTAGACTTAGTCAAATTTCAATAATAAGTAGGCTCTTATCCCCTTGAAGTTGTCTGAGGGTGGTTATAACTATTCAAAAGAATCATCAAGCCTCTCCTTAGAAAGATGAGGACCTCTTCTTATGTAAGAGACCAAAAGGTGGGAGGGGCAAGGCCTCCCACACCCCCTGTTAAGAACTAATATCTAGACATGCATTTGAAACAAAAACCTTTGAATCAAGAAGATAATTAGGATTTATTACAAACACTACCTCCCTACCTCTCTCTATATTTATCTCTCCCTCTACATATCTATCTCTTTATCTATATCTCTCCCTCTACCTCTCTCCATCTCTCTATCTATTTCTCTCCCTATATCTCTATCTTCCACTCTTCATATCTATCTCTAGATACCTCGCCCTCTCTCTACCCATACCTCTCTCTCTCCTTCTTCTTCCTAGACCTCTATATCTATATCTTTATTTTACTCTCTCTCCATATTTTTCATTTTTCTCTCTCCCTCTCTTTCTCTCTTTCTCTCTATCTTTCCCAATTTATATCAATATCTAGATATCTCTCCCTTTCTCCCTATCACTCCATATTTCTATGTATCTCTACTCTTCTCTCCTTTCTCTCTTTGTCTTCCTTGGTGATAGAAGTGGGAGGGGAAATCCCCCCCACACCCGCATCAAGAACTAAGATCCAAACACAACTGAAACAAAAACCTCTAAATTAGATTAAGATAATCAAGCTCCATTACCAACAAGGAGAGAGATCGAGAGGAAAATATAGATAGAGATAAGGATAGAGAGAGAGGGAGGAATAGAGGGAGAGTTAAAGGAGAGAGGGATAAAGACATATAAAAGAGAAATATATAGAGAGAGATAGATATAGGTAGAGATATAGGGGTAAAGAGAGATGGAGATAAGGAGAGGGAGAAATATGGAGAGGTATAGATAGGGGAGAGAGATGGAGAGGCATATATATATAAATGTCTAAGAAGAGAGAGGGAGAGAGGGAAAGAGAGGGATGGATAGAAAGAGGGAGACATATCTAAAGATAGAAAGGGAGAGAAGAAGATAGAGATGGGGATGAAGATAGAGGTATATTGAGAGAAATAGATATAGAGATAGAGAGGTAAAGGGGGAGATAAATATAGATTGATAGGGAGGTAGGAATAAAGAGGAAATATGAAAATTGAGATGAGGGGGTGTGTCACGAGAGTTGGTCACTTTTTGGCCAAAAGTGGAAGTCAGCTACGATTTTGATGGTGACACGACTGACCTTAAAATTTGAAACATAGGATGAAATCTTTAAAAAGTAACTAAATCAACAAAATGTAATTTTCGAGTCTAGTTTCCGTATATAATTTATTTCTTCCATATTGTACAAATTAGTTTTCAATACGACATTTTCAAAAACCACCCTATTTAAAGTGTTTTGTACCCTTACCACCATGCAATGTCGACATCATATTTGACCAAATTATCTGTTATTTTTCTAAATCCTTTTGGAAAAGTTTATGACTCACTAGACACTTACTCTTGATATTTTTATAATTTTTATTAAATATTTTTTTGTTAATTTTTTATTAGAAGCGGTTGTTGTTTTGAAAAATCGTCATGTCGACATCATAGATGACCTAAACTTATCATTTTTGATTTTTTTCAAATTCAAAGAATTGTAAAGTTGCTCTCGTGCAATCCGTTTGTCAAAATGTTATGTTGATCAAAAGTTATTTAAATAGTAAACTACGATATTTAAAGATTGTTGACCAATTTTAAAGTGGTGAAAATACAAAAAAATAATTCAGTGCAAACTAAATTATATATTTAGAATCCATTGTTTGATCTAAAATAGGTTTTTTCATTTTGGCCGGAAAATTTTTGAAAAAGGTCGTCAGCCATATGTCCAAAGTTGATATTTTGCTTTGACATTGTTAGGGCCTTCAATTTGCAGGTCAAACCAGGTTGAAGGCTTAGGTTCAGACTTCCAAAGATTTTCCCAAACCGAAAACCTTGGCAAAAACCCACCCACGATGCAAAACCAAATTCAAATTTCAAGGGATCCGTTAGCATAGGATCCGTGTTATATCGGATCCGTTCGATTTAAACCGTTGTAAAGATAACGGGATCCGTTTACAAAACAGGATCCAGGTGCCTTCTAGCAGCTCACAGGCAGATTCTGGTAAAGGCGGGATCTCGATTAGGTGGGATCTGTTTATTAGTAGTAAGCATTATAATGTGCACCATTTAAAATCATACAAAATAGTCCATGTGCATGCAAAATTAAAGATCATATATTTGGTGAAATAGGATGAAGCAACATATATATTAAGCTGTATATTTAGGTAGAAATACTATATATACATTGATTGTTCAACTCAAGAGCATGTCCATGCAAAATTCAAAATTAAATGTATGTACATGTACATTTAAAATAAAAAATATGATGCATAATTTGCGTGCGTACAAATCATTAAACTAAACTATACATACATACATATACAAATTTCAAAATTTAAGAACTATTATGCAAATTTTTAATACATGCACATACATACTAAACAATAAACTTGAAACATTCACAAAATCTCATTTTATGTCTTTAACACACACACAATTTTTCAGCAGGAGAAATCATGATCTAATAGATAGTCATTAAATATATACTATTATATACTATTCATTATAAGTTCATAAATTCCACCAACTTCACAAATCCATGTCACTAGAAATATCCATATAGAACCAAAATCATAAATTCATGTCACTAAAAATATCCATTTGGAACCAAATTTATAAATTCATCACACAAAATATCCATTTGTTCCTGGGTATAAATTCATAACTTCTTGAATCATTGTTTTAATTTATAAACTATATAATCTCTGCATAGATGTTCATTTCTTTGTGTTTCCTTTTCAAGATGGGTTCATCACTCTCCTCTCTGAAAAGCAGTATCGTGCTCATCTCGATCCATCATAGCCCGATAATCAACAAAGTTTGCATCCTAGATGCAAACATCACTCCCGCAGGGGTCATGGTTTGTTCTTCATTTTGAATAATGTTGATTTGATCTTGGATGGTTCTATTAGAAGCATTGATTTGTGCTTGCAAACGAGCATGTTCATTGATTTCAGGTGGTGGAGGTGGGGGGTTACGAGGTGGAGTGGGCGGAGGTGGAGGTGAAGGTGTTGGAGATGGATGGCTTGGAGGTGGATTGCGAATATTATTGAATGGATCCATGTGATCTTCAAGATATGAGTGAACCTGCATTAGATTTGTAATTTCAAGATGTAAGATACATGTTTAGGAAATACCAAGTTAAACCATTCAATATAAATGGCCTTAAATAATTGAATACAAATGATAAAATTATATGTAAGCCTCATTTATATGTCTAAGGCACATGTTATTTGAATGAAATTACAATTAACTAAATTGATATTGTATAATCTTGCGGAAGTCTTATTATTTATTTAAATTTGGATTTGGGCCTTGAGCAGCACAGTCATAAATTTTAAGAACTTCTTTGATCCCCTTAAGAAATGTCATATAGGAACCCCTTAAGAAAATTGAATTACGATTTAGGGTGGCAGGATGGCTTAAGGGGATTTACGTCTAGTGAGGTCCTAGGAGAAAATGGCATGGCTCAAATGAATAAAATTTGGTGAAGTTGCCCAAGGCAACCAAATTTCATTAACAACCTTTCAAGAAAAAATGATGGCTTTAGGGTTTAGGGTTTAGACTTTCACAGAGTTTAGGGTTTAAGGTAATGAGGATAGCTTAGGATCTCATGTAAAGATCCTAGGAAACAGATACATGGCATAAGGTAATGAGAATTTGGTGGGTTTCCTAAAACAATAGAATTTCATTAAAAACTTAGAAAAAATGATAGCTTTAGGTTTGGTTTAGACTTTAGAGTTTATTATTTAATTAGCTAAAATCCCCAAATCCTAACTTTTAATCAACCATTAAGGGGATAATCATGTCACATCCATAGCTTAAAATTAAAATAATTCCAAATCACCAATCCAAACTCAAACTAATGTAACTTACTTTCACTTCATCAAATCTAAAATGAAATTAATAATCTATCCTAGCCATCAAATTAATTAGACTAATCATAGCCATTCATTTCCAACTACCTTCAATCCAAATTCAAATTAGCATTCAATTATTCCCATCTACCTAATCAAGTCAACACAAGGCCTCCATCAACCCAACCACCTACATTTAATTCTCTCTTCCCTCTCAAATTCAAATTCAAAAATTTTCTCATGAAATTCTAGTCCTCGATTCCAAAAAAAACTAGTCCTCCATTCCTTTCCCCTCAACTCTATAAAATAATGACATCCCCAAATGTTTCCATATGATAAAATTTGTATGTATATGTTATCACATTAGAGAACCAAAGAGCAACATCAACACATACATTTAGAGCCATAAAAGAATGTTATGGAACCTATTATGCTTCTCTAATCTTTCATTATTTTATTTACCTTTCATTAGAAGTAGAGTATTGAGTTTGCACTTGCATTCTTGGTCTAGAATTTCTCTTCTACACTAAGTACAAAAATATAATATTGGATAGCTTAGTATATCTTTCTCTTCTAATATATATTCCCTAGTTCTCCTTATCCATATTTGAGTATCTTAGCATATGTGTAACACGACATGTTAATAATATATCTCATATAAATGTAGGGATGTGTCGCTAATGTCATCTTCAAACATATTTAACCAATAGGAGATACTATAAGGTATCTAATATAACTATACAACCTATACAGGTATGACATATGGTGACCTTTGGCTTTTTTTGATATGTCAAGGGTAGCTTTGCAAAGATCTTAGTTTCTAGTGCTTTTGTGAGTTTTCACCACTTGTACTTATTAAGCTACACTTTTGGGTTTTCAACCTAATAGGGATAAACCTAGTAGATTTTTTAGCTTTCCAGCCTAATGGAGATAAATCAAACCACACTTTTTGGTTTTTAGTTGCACCTATCAAGTTATTTGTTAGCTATTCAATTTACAAACATTCTAGGATTATAAGTCTACTATAAAATTTGATGTAAAATAGATTACACATTGAGCCCTATAATTTAATTACAACAATGAATAAATATCTAGCAACATTTAGTAGACATAATGAAAATCAAGCCATGATAGTAATATAGAGATAATATACAATGTTTAATATAGATAAGTTAAAGAATCATTTTAAAAATATATATCTATATATTCACATCATTTTTGTTTTTTCTTTAGATTTCAAATATATCCACCAATCCTCCTTCTCTTACATTTTAACATAAACTCAAAAACATAGTGGACATGTACACACATATAAAACTACATTAAAATAGTGTTAGATCTTACAATTTTTCAAGGCTTATTTCATCCTCTTAGACGATCACTCTTACTAAATCATTGGCATAAATTAGATGCACACAATGGCACATTATTTAGGTTTATTCCTCATGTTGGATTCCCTATTTTATATAACTATATCTTTATTATCTAATTTAAATATATCTAAGCACAAATTTCTTTTATGTAACACATTGATAATTTCAACTCATTATAAAAACCAAATACACATTTAAAGGGGGTACACTATATTTATAAATAAGAATTTAAATACCATCCCAATCTCCATGGTGTGTCACTTGTTCACTAAAAAGCCCTTACATAAATCATCTACTTAGGTCACTCTTATCTAGATTTTTCTTAAATATTAATATTCATAAAATATGGCACAAAGCATATTGATGCATTTCTATCCTTCCACATAAATCTATATAGTATCAAAATATAGGTAATTTTATAGTTAAATTGAATCTCTTGAGTGCTAAATAATATTGATTGAGATGGTGGATTATTATCTAGGATCCTCTTAAAATCTAGAGGTCATGTCTTTATGTTTTCTTAATACATATATTCATACAAACTCTTTCCAAAAGCAACATTATCAGCACAAAGCCATATTAACGATGGGCCTTCTTCCTAGATTTAAATTTCATCGATATATATGTACCCAAGTGTTTTCCAATTGGAATTGTATATAAATTATACTTTTATGACATTCTAGATATTCAACATAGTTTTCATAAATCTACCAAATAGACCCATTCTTGACATTGAACCTACATAATTTTAGGTATGTCCAATGAAAGATTACGGTCTAGGGTTCATAAATTTCAAATGCTTTAGTGTTATGGGTTTAGATTTTACAGTTTAGGGTCTAGGGTTTAGCAAACTTAGGGTGAAGTTTGGGTGGCCCTTGGCATAATTTAGACTTGCAAGTTAGTGTCAATTGGAATCGATTATACGTGTTTAGATTTACGAATTTGTTAACTAAATTTGCAAACAAACATCAAGATAAACTTTATGAATTTTAACCATTCTTTAACATATTGATTTCTAATCTAATTATAATTTTAAATTGAAACTAAAGTTTAATATATATCATTTTTTCCATACAAAGCAAATAAAATTTAAAACATTTAAGCAATGTGAATGATTTTTTGTTCGATTCAAATTTAGGGTTTTAACAATTTTTTTTGTTTCAATTCAATTTAGGGTTTTAGTTTTAAACAATTAGGGTTTTTAATGAATTTTTTTTGTTTCAATTCAAACTAGGGTTTTCAAATTCAATTTTTTTCATTTGATTTGAATTCAGGGTTTCAAAAAGCTCGATTTGGATTTGTAAATGCGATGTTTTTATTTCATTTCGATTTCTAGGGTTTTGAAATGCAATTTTTTTTGTTTTATTTCAGTTAGGGTTTTCAAAATCAAATTTTTTGGGGTTTAATTGAACAATTTAATATTTAAAAGTTAAATTTTGTTTCTAAAACACAATTCAACGGTTTTTTTTTCATTTTTATCAAAAAACATCTAAATTTCATTGCAAGTTTTTGTCTATTTTTACAGTTATTGAATTCTACTATAACAATTAAAAAAATGATTAAAACGTGACAAAAATTAAAAAAAATACATGCTAAATTAACGTATTTCATTTAAAATTTCAATTCAAAAAAAAAAATGCAAAGAAATGGTGTTTAGGTGGCGTACCTGTAGCTGGTCATGGGGTCGCTGTCGCCAATGCACTCTGGGTCCCGTTCACAGAGCAGTGAAAAATGTTCTTTTTTAAAAAAATAAATAGCATTATAAAACGGGATCCCAATTTATACAACTCGGGATCCCGTATTTTATAAATCGGGATCCCGTTTCTTATAAATCGGGATCCCATTCCGTGTTCATTGGTTTGGAGTCTGCAGGGAAACAGGATCCTGATTTCTAAAAAGTGGGATCCCATTTGGTTTCAGGCTCGGGATCCCGAACCGTAACGGGATCTAATTTTAAAAGTGGGATCTGTTTGTCCATCGGGATCCCGTTTGTTACGTCGATTTCAATTTTTGTCTAAGGCAAGAAACTTCCGTTAAGTGGACTCAACTTCTTGCACACACCTAAAGTCTCACCCGATTTCATGAGTTTGCATTTGCCTATTCTTTCACCTAGTTAGAACTATTGGGGCTATACTTGCTGACCGGGGCCGGACCGAGCACCGACAACTCCAAGGAGTGGAGTTACCAATTCCTATGATCTGAGATTTTGGAGGTTGATAAGCTCCAGCTGGTAATTTTGAAGTTCATGGAGTATGCAGCTTTGAAGAAGTAGGAAGGCAACCCTATTGTTAGTGAGGAGCTTCTAAAGGAATAGCTACAACAAAAGAGCAATCAACAAAAAGATAAAATGCTATAGTGTTGTCACTAGAGGAAGAAATAGGGATAAAGACAAAGTTGTATTTTAAATTGTAAGAGAAATGTTGGCGGGGTGGGTAGAACCCAACTATAGTGAATATTGGCCCACATGAATTACCACAGAATTAATTTTTAGCCATTCATTCTTCCTTTTGGGCACTATAAATGGGTCCTGTAGATCTCGTTGTCAAAGGAGAGTTGAGTTGTGTTAATGACATGTTGAAATTTTAATGGAAATACATTGACTTTGGTGCATTTTTTGAGTCTCTCTACATGTTTCATGATTCAATCTCCCATAGTTAAATGTTTTAGTTAGGTTTACACTGCTGTTCTAGTTGGTTTTAGATTGCTTAGAT